>VNJS01007579.1:0-33178 GCA_008042575.1 Drosophila watanabei
TATCGCTGGGTGTATCTGTATCTGCGTATTTCTTTTGGCATCTCACAAATGCGGCGGCGTTCTAGTTTTGCGCTGTCGATTCGCATTTTTGTCTTCGGCGGCAGCCTGACGTTTGCCTCTTGGCTAATTTAATTGTTTGTTTTTTCATTAAGGCTCCTCCACAGCCAAGATAGAGATGAGAGATTGCGGAATGGAGCAGCGGAGGGATTGAGGAACGGAGCAAGCGATGAACTGATGAACTGAACTGGGCAGCCGAAGGCTTTTTTAGTTCATTGAAACATTTATAGCACAAACGCGCGCTCGCTGGGCCGGCATTTAATTCGCTAATTGCTAATGCGCTCCTCGCCGCTTATCAAATTGGAGCATCGAAACCTATTTTGCCTCTTCTATTTTTTTACTCCTCCTTCTATATACTATATACATATATATTTTTTTGGTGGCTGCCGTCTGCCTTGTGCCGCCGGCTGGCGTTGTTCTTGTTTTGTTCTAATTTAGCCGCACACTTTAGTGCAAATATTTGATAAGAGACCACTCGAAGTCGCTAGTCTGGCGGCTTTATTTCGGCGGCATTACTCATCCGCACCGTTGCCCGGCCTCGCTGTTTACAGTTAGAACCGCTTCCGGCCATTAAACGCTCTTTAATCTACGCTCTTTACTGATTTTAGCCGCTTAATCCGAGGCACAATTTAAATTTCGATTCAGACTGAAAAAAAAAGCATCAATGCGGTTACATCAAAAACCATTTTTCGAGCAGGTTCAAAATACGTTTAATGATCTGGTAATTCCACCGAATCCATATATGTGTATATACTTATATTTGGCGGCTGGCAGGCAGCAGACGATGATGATAATCTGCGTTAATCGGCTGGCTAATTGAAATGTTTATTGGCCGACGTGAAGCTAGCAGTTATTACAGATTTCTGATGAAGCCTTGTCGCCGGTCATTTATCTAAATTTCTAGCCATTAAGGGAGGCATTTGCACTGACAAAAGCACTTGGCCAAGAACTAAATTTGTTCTGTAATGTAGAGGTCATTAAAGTAGAATAAAAACAAGTATTTATGTAGGAAATGTGCATGTTATTTGGTTGAAAAATATAAGAAAAACTCCAATATCCATATTTCATAAATTTCTTGTATTAATAATATAACTTATTATTATTAAAGGAACACGAAATGATTAAAATAAAAGAAATGCTGGTTTTGATTAAAAAACCCTATGAGAGATACTCGATACTATATAGGTAATGAAAACGACCTCTTTCCCCTTGTTGAAGTAACTTTCTGTCTACAAAGCACTAGATAATAAAATTAATTAATTAATTATAAAATTGTTGAATTAAATATTTATAAAGAAAATTCAAATAACATTTGATTATAAAATATTTATGCTTGGAAACTGCATTTCTAAAGTGAATTTCAATAAGCATTTTAATATATTACTTGTATTATTATTATTAATTTAAATTGAAAATTGAAACAGTTAAAGTCTAAGAGATGCTTATCTTGATTAGAAAAGATAGTACTTGCTACTGTATACTAATAAAAAAATGTTTATATGTTTATATGTTTAAATATTATATTTATTTGAGTGTAATACTTAAAGGTAAAATACTTCAAAAATATTTCTAAAAGGTATTACTTTTGTTATTTACTTCATACTACCTCCTTTCTTTACTTATTTTTCCTCTGCATAATTTACTTTGTGGCTTTAATCAAAACACTTGTTATTTCTTATTTAAATATTATATTTATTTGAGTGTAATACTTTAAGGTAAATTACTTCAAAAATATTTCTAAAAGGTAGTACTTTTGTTATTTTCTTCATACTACCTCCTTTCTTCACTTATTTTCCCTCTGCATAATATGTAGCTTTGATCAAACCACTCAATCAGTAAAAATCCAAAGCACCCCAGGATTTTCCGTTTTTTATCTAATTAGGTAGTCACCGAAAGGAGGGCGGAGGGAGGGGACGAGAAGTGGAACGCGGCTCCATGCTCCGCGCAATATAAACTGTGTCACTAAACAGAAATCTGGGCGAAGTGCCGGCGGGGCGGGGTGAGCTCAACTTTGCCCAGAGAATTGTGTCAAATAGATAAAAAAGAAAAACGATGCCAGAGGCAGTGGCAGCAGCGACAGCAGCAATGATGATGATGATGATGATGATGACGACGACGGCGGCAATGATGATGGCTTCAGTGACGGTTACCGAGAGCGATGGAGAGAAGGCGTCGAGGCAGCCACTCCTTTCAGCTATAATTATAACCCCGATTCCAGCTTTATGGGAGAAAACTGGCCCCGAAAATTGTGGAGCATTTGAATAATTTTACAAGAATGCAATCAACATGAAAACAGAACGTCGGAGAAGTAAAAGCGAGAGATTGTCAAAAAAAGAGGAGAAAATAACCAAAAAGTAGGCGGCTTTTGGCTTTTGTTGATTTAAATGGCACCCGAGAGTTCTGGGAGTTCGGGGAGAAGCAGAAGAGGCCCCGACGTATATATATATATATATACTTCTACGAGTTTGGACAACTATTCAAATTGAGGTCATTCATCTCGCTTCGTTGAGCGCGCTTAAGTGAATTATGTATGTTATGTGAACGAACAGGGGGCACGGGCGAGGGGCAGCTCGGATGGGCATGTGAATGGAGGAGCACAGCACCCATTGCTGGGGCAATTACACCGGAGAGAAAGGGGTTCCATTGGCACCTCCAGAGTCCGGACTATGCTGGACCTTTCTCCCAAATCCCCGCTAATTGCCCGCGAATCTGTCACCCTCCCGCTGTTCGTTAAATCTCTCACAAATCACAGAATCTGATTGATTGCCCCGAGATCGACGCCCTCAGCCGGGGGATTTGCATAAATATTTGCTCACTCTTTGCTTTATTTTCGGATTTGGAATCGGAATTTTGATATTATTGCCACCCGTTCTCTATCGCCACCTCGCTTAGTTTCGTTGTTCGTTTCGTTTCATTTCGATTCGAATCGTTTGGGTTTGAATTTGGGCTTTGGCTGTGTTTGGCTTTATTTGATTTTCTTATGGGAGTAGGTCAGTTCAAAATTTGCATATATGGCTGCCGCTCTGCTGGCTGCCTTTGATTTCTCGCTCGATTTCCTATTCATATTCTGACTGTTTGCCCTGCCCCAAAAACGTTGATGTGCGAACACGTGCTCGAGACCCTGCCCTGCCCCCGCTCTTTGCCAGAGATAACTTTTCCCTGGACTTTGGGTCATTCTTTGGAGCTCAGCTGAATTTTATATGCGGAATCATTTATACACATGTTTTTGATAATGATTTCCCGGGGCTCTTTCTTGTTTATATTGAGACATGAGTGGGAAGTTTGTGTTTTATTTCATGTTCTTTATTTTGAAGAACATGAGCATATTTCTGGGAAATGAAATTTTGACTATTACTGTGTAAATATTAATAAGTTGACAACAAGATGATTTGTAATATCTGAAAACTGCTTTCAACGTTAAAATTATATTTTTTTAAGGTTATAAATATTAAAATCCCCTTTTGTTATTCATGCTCATTTTCTTTGAGTAGCCTTCAATAGGTATATAGGTTCATTTCGCTTATGGTATAGTTTTGAGCTATATCTAAGATAAAGCTTATTATAAAACAAACCTGGCCACTGGGAATTGGTTCAATTGCAAAGTCAACAGTTGGCAACAAAGCAAGAGCTTGCTCTACCAATTATCTTTCAATTAATGGCTATAAAATGACTTCAGTTGTTGGCTGTGATTTAGTTGGGACTTTCAAGCATTGCAGCAGACATGAAGTCGGGTGAGCAGAGATACGGAATAAATATATATCTGATCATGGCAGCAAGAATTAACGTTGCAGTTCTGGGACTTGTGATCCTGCTTAATCTGGGAAGCTCTTTGTGCCAAGAGGCAGAGTCCCTGCCCTGTGGCAACGATGCCTTATGCGTGTGCTCCGGCCATCAAGTGGGCGAAGTGGTGCCAGACTGCGACGATTGCTCCGGTTACTATCTCTGTGGCAATGGAGTTGCCTATAGGAAAAAGTGCAATCCTGGACAGATGTTCCATGGACCCAGTAAGGCCTGTGTGTGGGGTCACTGTCCGAGTTCCGATGACACTTGCAAAGCAATTGATCCGGAAACAACTTCGACTACTTCCACTATCTGGACAACTCCAAGTACCTCCAGTACTTGGACCACTCCAACTAGTTCCTCTACTGGGACCACTCCAACAACTACCACTACTGCCAGTCAAGGACCTTCATATTGCAACTCCACGGATGTGATCTGCAGCCGACCCGGCCAGATCCTGCCCAATGCCCAGCACTGTCGGTTCTTCTACATTTGCATGGACAATTTGTGTCCTGCGATGGGTTTCTGTGAGTTGGGAATGTGGTTCGATAGGGATCTATTCGTGTGTGATTATCCTGGAAATGTTTCCAATTGTCCGGCCAACGTGGACTAAGATATATTGATATCATTTTAAATACAAATATTAATAAGAATATATATTTTTAAAATAATTATAAATAATTTAAAAAATTTCCTGTATGGGCTAAGATGTCCTTTCCTTCCCCATGGGTAGCTTTAATCTCTTGACTTCAAAACCCATTTCCAGCTGAAAAATCAAATCAAATAAATATGTGTCATGGCAAATCGAAGTGAGGCAAAGTTAATTTTAACGGTCATTAAACTGCAATTGTCCTCATGAATAGGCAGCGAATAGGCAAAAGCTGGCAAAATTGAACGGCATGGCGATAATTTACGCAAATTGCTTGACACAATTTTGTAGTTGTTGCAGTTGCCTCTTGTTGTTGTTGTTAGCTGCTATTTCTTGTGGTTGTTGCTATTGTAGTTGCCGCGAACGAGTGGGCGGTTGCTGCATGCGAACTGTTGTTGCCGTCGCTGCTGCTGCTGTTGTGGTTGCTGCTGCTGCTGGCAGAAAGCAACAAATTTAGCACGCAACTAACAATTTTAGCTGTTCCAGATAGAGTGAGGCACACACACACGCGCTGACGGGCACACCCAGGTGCATGTGTATATAAAAAAAGGAGAAAAAAAACACAAACAAAAGAAGCGTCACAGTAATGTTTAGTCTCTTACACGCCACGAAAATTGCATGCACTTTTCCTCTGGCGTTTAGGGAAATTCGGGTTAAAGATTGACTTTAACTTTCAAAGAGTTGATTGTCTTTTAAGGGTAACATGTTAAGAATTTATATAATTTTTTGTCATTATAATTTCCAAAATATATTCAATTCAACTTGAGCACTAGTAAGTTCTATAAACCTCTAGAGTTTAGCAAGACTTTTAATTATATTCAAATGTTTCAGAAAAAAGTCTTAACTTTTACTATGTAAAAACTATTACAGATGTTGTTAGAAAATTACTTTAAAAATATTTAAAAGCAAATTTACCAACAGGTTAAATAATACCAGTATTCAGGGGGAATAAACTATAACTACGAGGCAAGATTTATTAATTGTATACATACTCAAAGATTACCAAATATTAAATATTGTTTACATTTATTAATTCATATCTTACAGAATATATTTCATAATAATAAACTAATTAATAATGTATTTAAAACTCTTGAAAAAAAATTCCCCTAAATTGCCTTGTGATTATTGTTGTAATAATTTATTATTTATATATTTATTTATTTATTATGTTTTAATAGAAATGTTTTTATTATTGTTCCAAAGATCTTCTCGTTGGCTAGTCAAATTATACCCAAAAAATATTGCAATATAGTCTCAGAAATAGATCCAGCCTTAGCTTTATTTTCATTTTAGTTTTTATTTATTTCTTAGTGAGAGTATCTGATTTAAAGTCTTTGGCATTTCGCTCTGTCGAATGAGAAACAAACAAGAAACTTTCACCCGGCAGTGGCAGTAAGCCGCAGCATTTTGGACAATTTCGTAACTGGGTAAACGCAAGCACACAAAGGCACACACTCGCACACCCGGGCAGCCATGCAAATGTAGAGTAAAGAGTGAAGAGTGTGTATAGTAGTGTGTGCACAAAGTGCAGCCAGCAGCAGCAGCAGCAACAGCAGCAGCAGCAGCGGCAGCGACAGGTGAACGAACGACCTCAAACGAGGTCAGAGAGCAGGGGGATATGCCATGGTCGGGTATATGGGGAGCACGGGGGCCATTCATGCGCACGATAAAGCCGAAAAAATATCAACTATATATTATGTATACATCCGTAAGGTGGTTCTTTGGCTCGCTGGCTGGCATGTTGCTGTTGCTGGAGCTTTGGCTTTGCCAGTTGGCCGCTGGCAGTTGGATTTTGGCCCTCTCCGCATGCTAATGCTCCGCTCCATTCTGTTCCAAAAAGCGACGAAAGAGCACGACCGAATTGTGGGGGGAAAAAAGCCGTCTAAATGCGGGCCACATTTGGCCACTTTACGGCTGACGCTGCCCTGCGATGCTGCCTCAGATTTCGGTGACCCAAATCCTTTTTTGCCCCGGCCAGAAGTGGGAGCTTGGCATGGCCAGAACCCCCTACTTTGTGCACTTAGGAAAACTAGGGGACACAACAATGATAATATAAAACATTTCAATAAAAATAAATTTAAAATTCATCCATAATGAACTAAGTTAAGTAGACAGCATAAACTGTACTACGAAACTAACTCCCTATTGAAAGTTAGGATGAAGTATTTTTCCAAGTGCTGCTGTGAATCTGGCCCAAACGAGTTTTCCGCCCCTCCTTGCTCCTCCTCACTCAGCACTCCTCACTCCTCGCTCGTCATTTGGCTGCACTAAATCACTTAAGATGCTTTTAGCTGGGAAAAAAGTTGCAGCTTAGGCCAGCAACGCTCCGCTTATTTATGTGGGCTCCCCGGAAAGGCCTGGCCTGGATGGCCTGCATGGCATCGCATCAAATGGCATGGCATGGCATGGCTTGACTTGGCTCGGCTGGTGTGTAATGGATGGTGTTGACCTGCTCTGAATTGGGGGGGAACGAGCTGCCTCCGTGGGTGGTGACAGGTGACAGGCCCGGAGTCCAGGTCGATTGAATAAGTAATGACGGGGGATTATGCTGGGACCGTTTCGAGCTGCTCCCGATTCGGCCATGATGGGCACTCCACTCCGCTCTGCTCCACTTCCCTGGCCAGACTCTCAGCGGTGAAATCTGCAAAATCAATAAAGAAATAGCAAAGTGGAACCCTCCATCGGTCGCTAATTGAAAACACCTTAGAACAAACAGAGCAAGAACGAAAAGTGCCCGCCACGAGCAATTAGCGGCATCGAAGGTGGCAGCCTCAAAAACCAATGTCCGAGCATTGTGCACACTCCCCCTCTGAGACTCCATATACACCCTACTGTATACTTACCCCCCATATTGCCCACATGTGTGTGCGAATTATGCCATAATTAATTTACGAGCTGTGACAATTAACGCCAGCGAGACGACGCTTTACGAGCCACGGCTCTTGCGGTGGGCGGTGAAGAGCGTGACTCGGAGAGCGGGCACAATGAGAACCCCGGCTTGCGAGCATGACAAGGCTGGAACCTCGTCTGGAGGCGACCATAATGCGATTATGCTGCCGCCCATCTAAGGTCAGGGGAAGCTCCCGCACCTCTCCGGTGACTCTAATAGCTGGCAAAATACTCGCACCGTACCTAAGTGGGTCAGTCATTCGACATTCCACATGAGAAGCCAGGTTGCGTATCTGTTGAGAAGGTTTTTATTAGGAGCTTTAATTAGTGGGTTAAGCAAAGTACAAATTCCTGACGTAGTCTTAGATATATTCTCTAAAAATTACACTGTTCATATGACAAATAATGAGGCTTTTTTAAGTTTTAATAATGGGTAAAAAGTAATATAATTAACTGTAATACTTCTCTAATTTAAATTAAAAAGTATTTCTATTTAACACGAAGATATAATTAAATCTTCAATGCCAAAATTAATGTAATATTCCCACATATTTCCCTCTGTGTAGTGCAAATGACCTCTTCGACCCTCAGGCAGCAGCAGCAGCTGCGGTGATCCAATGGTATAATGGTGTGCCATAAATGGGTCAGTATGTTGGCCATCTTTCACTTGGCCAGCTGCTGCTGGCTGTTGTTGTTGATGATGTTGATGCTTTGCGTGCACAAAAGTTTTCCCGGCTGCCGGCGGCCAACGCTGCGTATGCGCAATGCATGCGAAGTTTCTTTCACTTTTGGTATATATTTTACTTAACGATTTTACGATGTTGTCAGCCCGAAACGCTGACGCATAGTAAGAGCAGGCGGCTGTCGTCATTAGTGTTGTTATTGTGTCGGTTTTGTTTGGAAATCGCCGGCGGCAGAAGTAGCCGCCGAAGAAAAAAGTAGCCGTACATCACCACAAAACAGTTGAGGTCAAAATTCTGGCAACATTGTTAGGTCCACGGGTCTAGCCATACACATAGGTGGAATCTATTTTCGATTGCTTAGGATTTAGTTAAGGAGTTACTAGATTGTTTATCATCGTTTTTGAGTTTATGTGAGGTCTATTGATATGTTTAATTCATAATATTATTATTATACATTTTCATATAAAATAAATGAATCTTAGACATTGAATTTATTTAAAATTTATAAAGATTTATATAAATTTAAACAAGCTAAACATATTTTTTGTTAGAAGTCAGCAAAGTATTTAATTTAACCTGAAATAATAAATAAATAATTATATACATACCACAATAGCTTCAACTTATTCTATAAAATAACTCAGATCTCTTAATAGATTTTCTTGTTCCCTTTTAGTTTTAAGATCCTAGTATCTTGACTTCAAGTGTGTAAGACATGTATGGCAAGAGGAGGAAAAACGAAATCACTTGCCGCCGCTTTTGCCTCCATATTGAGCGCAGTGGGTCAATGTCCCACTGATAAAGTGAGCGCTGAAAGCCGGCAACTGGAGCAGTTTGTCTGCTTCTCTTGGGCAGCCAAATGCGATTTTAATTAATAAAATATGTATAGTGCTCGGTTGCACAAAGCAAAAATTTCACAATGTGCAATTCGGCCAGACTGAAAAGCCGAAAAGCGGAAAAGCCGCAAAGGCAGGCAGCAAGAATTGTGAGGGCGAAAATACGCAAATTGCGAAAATGCCGAAAAACCTCAGGCTAATGAGCACTTCAAACGACAGGCAGGAAAATTGAATTATTTCGCAGCGACAGCGTGCATATCGCATTTCGACAGGCCGAACACCACCAACAACTTGTGGGACAGGACACACACAATTTTCTAGTTGATAGCACAGAAATGTTGGCAATTTGCTACAAAGAAGAGCCAGCCAGCGATACCCGAGTGTGTCCGCAAGTGTGTGACGCATTTGTAAGATTTATGCGTGTGCCAGATTTTCCACTTTTCCGACTAAACACGCGTATAGATCATTCGCTATACGCTACGCAACGCGCTCTTATAAGTTAATTGGCTGTTTTGTAGGGAACGAATTTTATGAATTTAAATAGTCGAATGACTAATAAATAAACAAACTGCAAAATAAAACGCAAAATACGCACTATTTTGTTAGGGTTCAAGATTATTATTTTTCCATGTCGAAAAAATTTACGAGAAATGTAAAATTGAACCTATTTTTTGTGGCATACTTTTCGGGTGGCAAACGAAATATGTGCGGAAATGAGTGCATAAATTTTCTATTCTCATTTTCTTTTCAGTCATTTTCCTATCCGGATATGCACTATATTATCTTATCTATTATTTTATGTTCTTTTCAATTTGAATTAAAAAATAGAAAACCACAAAATATAGGTTTCAAATTAAACAAAATGGAAGTTTCCCTTTGTTTAAGGAGAATTTGTACATTTAAAATGTTATTTTCCTAGTCTTCAAATATATTTAATGTCTAGTTAGATAAAACGGATAGTTTTAATAGATTGAATATCAGAAAATTTAAATAAATAAGTAAAAAATGATAGAACAGATTTTGTAAACTTTTTCCAATGATGCAATGTAATAAAATGTTTGCTGATTTTCGCTTTAATTTTGTCTGTTAATTTTTTTTTGTACAAATTTTAACAATTATATAAATTAAAAATTAATATTATTAAATTATAATACCTATATATATCATTAACCTTTCCCTATTTTTTTTAACCCATTGCAGCTGTACGTTATGGTCGCGTTCCCAAGCGTTCCCGTGAGCTGAACGGAGCAGCCGCCGTCTCCTCCGCCGCCGGCGCCCCATCCTCGCTCAATGCGGATGACACTCCTGGGACTACACTACACCCAAATCAGCTACAACAGCAGCAGCAACACTTACTGCAACAGCAGCAACATCAACAGCAACAGCAACATCAGCAGCAGCAGCAACAGAACCAACAGCAACCGCATGTGAGCGGTGTTCGAGTGAAGACACCGAGTACTCCACAAACGCCACAAATGTGTTCGATCGCTTCCTCACCTTCGGAGCTCGGCGGTTGCAATAGTGCCAATAATAACAATAACAACAGCAGCAGCGGCGTTGCCTCCAGCGGTATCGGCGGCCTGAATGCCAGCGGCGGCAGCGGCGTAAGCGTAGGCGTCGTCGTCGTCGGTGGTCACCAGCAGCTGGTGGGCAGCAGCATGGTGCAGCACGGCACAGAGGTCGGGGGCCACCACCATCAGGTGGGCATGTGCCACGACGGACTGGCGGGCACCGCCAACGAGTTAACCGTCTACGATGTGATCATGTGCGTGTCGCAGGCCCATCGCTTGAACTGCTCCTACACGGAGGAGCTAACCCGGGATCTGATGCGGCGACCAGTGACGGTGCCCCAGAATGGCGTAAGTATAGATTTATTATTAATATTAATAATAATCGCAGTTCAAGTAAGTTAATGAACTAAACTCCTCTCTTTCTCAGATTGCCAACTCGGTGGCGGAGAGCCTAGAGTTCCAGAAGATCTGGCTATGGCAGCAGTTCTCGGCCAGAGTGACGCCCGGCGTGCAGCGGATTGTGGAGTTTGCGAAACGCGTACCTGGCTTCTGTGATTTCACCCAAGACGACCAGCTCATACTCATCAAGCTGGGCTTCTTCGAGGTCTGGCTGACGCACGTGGCCCGCCTGATTAACGAGGCGACCCTGACGCTAGACGACGGAGCCTACCTGACGCGCCAGCAACTGGAGATACTCTACGATGTGAGTTAGAACACTTATCCTGGGAAAATAAAGTCCTTATTTCCAATTTTATTCTTACTCCCGCCGCCCTGCAGTCGGACTTCGTGAACGCCTTGCTGAACTTTGCCAATACCCTAAACGTGTACGGTCTAAGCGACACCGAAATCGGTCTCTTCTCGGCCATGGTGCTGCTGGCCTCCGACAGGGCGGGGCTCAGCGAGCCAAAGGTGATCGGACGGGCCAGGGAGCTGGTGGCCGAGGCGCTGCGCGTCCAGATCCTGCGCTCGAGGGCCGGCTCACCGCAGGCGCTGCAGCTGATGCCGGCGCTGGAGGCGAAGATACCGGAGCTGCGCTCGCTGGGAGCCAAGCACTTCTCACATCTGGACTGGCTGCGGACTTGCTGGACCAAGCTGCGCCTGCCGCCACTCTTCGCCGAGATCTTCGACATCCCGAAGGCCGACGACGAGCTGTAGGAAGGGGGAGTGGAGATCCCCAGGGCCGTGCAAAGCAACCGCAACAAAAATATTCAACCACTTGTAGGCTTAAGCAACGTAGCATGTAGAGATGAGAGAGAGGAGAGAGGAGGGACACGAGATCAGATACACGTCTACTCAGCATTACTGGAGATAGTTCACTAAGCCCACTACTACTCGCCCATCACTACTCGCAGCAGTGCTGGAGCGTTCGAGCCTCGAACTCCCCCGCTGAACATATCCATGCGCAAACATAAATTATTTATTTCATTGTTGACTCATCAAGCTCCACACCGAACATCACCGCATCACCTTCGCCCCATCCAAGCATCCTTCCAGGCACAGCCAGGCAATATTAAGGGGAAAAGTGGAAAGGGATAAGAATGGAAGCCCCATCCCCGTCTCATCATTGGCCAGCTATCCAAGGCATCTATTCAGAACTCGACTGAAGAGCGAGCGTTAAAGTTCGATAAATACTGGTTTTTTTAAATATTATTAACTACTATAAACGATATCGGATATATGTGTACGTTACATCTAGAGATACGGATTTAGTGTAGTCGAGAAGAGCAAAAAGACCCCTTTCCTTTGCTTGCAAAAGTTGGAGATCCCATACGATACAATATGATATACAGCATACTTATATATATGCAACATGATAATTCTACGCCTTAGTTTAAATCATTTCGAATTGAAGATCGATGCGTTTATTGTATCTGCGTGTAAATAAATTTAAATTAATTTTTAACATTAACTCGCTGCGACTTGATTATTTTTTAAAGCTTCCCCCCTTCCATCTCCCCGGAGGGTTCGGAACTCCGGATCCTTTCCATTCAGAAAGTGTTCAGTTTCTCGCTTAAGATCCCGCCCCTTGAGACCCCCTATGTTTAAGCTCCATGGGCTAGAGACCGCCACCATCTAAGTTAAGTGCTTAAAGGCTTCATTTGTATAACTCGGAACAATCAGATTGTTTTGATCAATTTTTGAATGGATTGGTGCTAAATTTGTGTGTTAAGTTTACATGGAGGACGACGGATAAATATACATATACATATATATTTAAATCTATCTATATATCGAATACATGTATGTAAAAATCAAAATGGATTCTTCTCTAAAGCTCTTCATTGATTGTTGAATTTATATAGAACATTTTTGTAAATTTTATTAGTGTGACAAAGGAAATATTAAATGTAGAGAAAGGCAGCTGCGATCCAGACCAGGATCAGATCACGGCCCCGAGCGAATCGCGGCTGCCGTTTTATGCTCCATGTGTACCTTTCGCTTATTGAATTAGAATATCGAAATCAATATATAGATCTATATACATCAATTTATAGAGTACGATTCGCAATATCTTAGAGAAAAAAACAAACGCTTGCTATGTTCCCTCTCACCCGATCCCCCTCCAGAGCCACGAACTATTATTTCGATCCAGGCACAAACCCCAAGAAATCTCTGTGTTAATTTTGTAAACCAGTGCGCATAATGGAACCTTGTGAATGTAGCATTAAAACGACAACAAACCAGAAACAACAGATTTTTAATTACATTATTAACTTATACCTAACTATTATATACATACATACACATATATTATATAATAAATATATAGATACAATTTTTTACCTACTGTAGCTTTGATTACATTTTTCAAATGATGTGTCAAATTTTAAAATGGTATTACGATAGTCCAAAATACTCAGCTAAATACAGCAGCTCACCCCCTGAGAAGGCCGACTTCCTACGATCATGGCTTGTTATCTCTGCTCTACTCGAACACAGTGCAAAATCGGCCAGATACACACACTAATCATATATCAATATGCAAGACATTGCTTAGCTGTTGTTACCAGATCCAAGCCCCATAGAACACTCCCCCAAAGAGTCGACTTCGTCGACCTTGCAATGCCCTGTATAACCCAAAAGTCCGAACCCCCCAAACTAATCACAGCCCGCCATTGTCTGCGGTGAATCCAAGCCCATTCATTCCGATTCCCAGTACAGGGCATTCACAATTATCAGATATACAAGGCCAGCCAGCGCGCTTTACTAACTTACTAAGAAATAGAACAAAAAGCAAAAAAAAAACAAACAATATACATAACACTAAGCCGCAAAAACAGAATATATAAACAAAAGACGATAAGAACACTGCGAAAACTAATTAGAAAGCGAGTAATACATACGCAGATTGTAATAAAATTACAGAAAAACAAACAAACAAATGTCTTTCACTGGTTTGATAAAGAACTTTGGGCCAGAGAACTACTTGTTTTCCCCGGAGATAAAGCCCAGGCAGAGATTAATCCGATTTGACAACTTTTAATGGGAGACTTTAACAAGACGGTTATTTGTTTACCAATGGTACAATTCTTGTTTCGTTTACACTTCTGTATTGTTTGCACAACAATCTTAATTTTGAATATCCTTGACTACGCATATTCATTTCTTCCTTCGTTAGGTACAAGTGGTCGGTACAAATGCCTTTGGTAGTTTGTTACGGAATGGAGAGCCATTACTTAAGTCGGTGAATAAATAAAATGCAAGTATTTCAGCAGCTGGGTAGCTTAGTCATCTCGGGGCAGGGGGTAGAATTGCGTTAGCACTTTGGTGATTTCCTGCGCCAATTGGGGCGTGGCTGCTGCCAGGACCCTTCGCGACATGATGTCAAAGTCCCCGCCAGCGGGATCTATGACCACTCCACCGGCTTCGCGCACAATCAAATCGCCAGCACACACATCCCAGGCGTGAATGCCAAACTCGTAGTTTGCGTCAGCGGCACCCAAAGCCACCATGGCCATGTTGAGGGCAGCCGAGCCCAGAACGCGAAAACTAAAGGGGGAAAATATATGAGAATCGAGCTAATTTGTATTAAATTGATTCCAAAATAAGACTTACCCGTGCACCTTCTTCGCCATCTTCTCAAAGTTCTCGTTCACGACCTTCATCTTGGCCTCATCGCGCGTGGTGCCGAACTCGCTGGTTACGAGTGCCTTGCCCAGTTCCTGCTGGCCACTCACATGGATCCGGCGGCCGTTGTAGAAAGCACCGTGTCCGCGTCGCGCGGTAAAGCGCTGCTCCAGCATAGGGTTGTAAATCAGGCCCAGCTCGGTGACCTTGTTCACCTTCAGTCCCACGGATATGCAAGAGTGCGGGAAGGCGTGAACAAAATTCATGGTGCCGTCAACGGGATCGATGATCCAGGTTGGGGCATCGGTCAGCTTGTTGACACCAGCCTCTCCGCTGCTCTCCTCCTCGCCAATGAACCTGATAATAACGGTCATAAAGGATTCAAAGAAGGAAAGTTTTGCCGTACTTGTGATCGGGAAAGTGCCGGCGGATGCCGTCCATCAGCAGTTGCTCCACATCCTTGTCCGTCTGCGTCACCAGATCGATGTCGTTGCTCTTGCACACAAACTCCTGGCGCGTCTCATTGTTCCGGGCAATCAGCTGAGGTAAACAAACGAAGGAAAATTCCATTAGTCCCCATAGGAATCTGAAGTGTTTTTCCACAGCTGTGCTTGCTCACCCGTCCCGCCTCAGAGACCAGATTGCTGACCACTTCGAAGCACTTCTCCAGGTCCACGCTATCGCCCATTTTGTGGTGTGCTGTCTCTGCGAATCGCGTCGTTGCAATGAACCGCAAATAAACCGAAAAGTTGCGAGTTTTAATTTAATTAAAAATCAGTTTAGGGCTGCAAAAAGTTCGATATTACTATCGATGCTATCGAAACTATTCACTTTAAAGACTGGTCACTCTTAAGTCTATATCAGCCTGCAATTCCCCTTCGCGACACTTGGCCACATTAAAAGTTTGAAGACCGCGATGTGGTATCATAATTTGAATTTTCAAAATGTATATTTTTTTGTCTGTTGCTCAGCTAAAAACATCTGTTTTGTCGATTTATTAAATGAACTTTTAATCGGCGAATTTTAGCTGGACTTCCTGATGGACAGTTTAGGCGTGAGGTGGGTTGGTTTCCGTTTCCGAGCTGTCGGTATCGGGGAAGTCCGTCTGGCTGGTAAAGTCCCTCATTTCTGGTTTGATTGATTCGTCGTCTCGCGGTGATGGGTAGCACTGATCCAACCGGCTGCCAAGGTCTCGGGCTAGACGATCTGTGGCCGCCACCAAGCACCGACGGGACATGATGTCCAGCTCGCCGCCAGCTGGGTCCATCACTGCGCCGCCAGCCTCGGTGACCAGGATCACGCCGGCGGCCATGTGCCAAACGTGCAGTCCGAAGTTGAAATAGGCGTCTGCCACACCAGACGCCACCATGGCCAGGCCCATAACAGGGGAGCCAATGGAGCGCATCCTGTGAAGAAATCAACTGTTGGAAATTGTCTATGGCAAAGTGAACGCATAGTTACTCACGCATGCACAACTTTAGCCAACCGCTGGGCGTTTTCCATTGCCATGCGGTTTTGTGGCTCGTTGCCCCCCGAGCCGAACTCCTGCAGAACCAGTGCTGAGGCCAAGTCCGACTGGTTGGTTGTCCTGATCGTCCTGTCGTTCATCTTCGCTCCCTTGCCCCGCTGAGCGGTGTACATGTTCTTCATGGGCGGATTGTAGATAATACCGAACTCTGTTTGTTTGCCCACCAAATAGGCCACGGACATGCAATAGTACGGAAAGTGGTGGGCGTAATTCATGGCCCCATCGATGGGATCGATTATCCAGGTTGGCTCATCTGTCAATTCCACCTTTCCGGCCTCTGAATGGGCAATTCGCTCCCCGGTAATGAATCTGGGCTCAAGGAAGGGCCATTAGTGCAAGGAAGACTTAGGAAGAAAACACCTTTAACATACATATGATCGGGAAATCGGGAGCTGATGGCATTGATGAACGTGCTCTCGACCAAGCTATCGGTGCGGTCCTCCGGGTCAGGGTCCTCCCGATCTTTGGAGTTTTCCTGCTTCTCATTGTGTAGCCGCGCTATTTCACCCGCCGACCTTACCTCGCGGCAGGCGAGCAGAAATAGACTCTTTAGATCGCTGGCGGAGAATGAATCCGGCAGGAAGCTGTCTTCTTCCGCCTCTGACTCTTCGTCTGCGATCATTGTGCCGGACGTGTTGGTGCCTTTGGTGGCGAACTTCTTGGACGGATTGAAAGACACGTCTGTGTTGGTTAACTTGCTTAGGGAGCTCTGCACATCGTCGGCGCTGCCGGCCGCATTCAAACACTTGGATTCGCGAGGCGTGATCGTCATGGGCGGTGGCAAAGGCACATCCTCTGGCCTTTCCTTTGGCGGCTTCATTTTGTACTCATCCACATCCGATACACCTTCCGGCGTTAAATTTAGCGGAGGCGCCAGCTTTTGAATAGCTGGTGTAACCAGCGTAGTCACTACGCTCTTCCTTTCATTATCCGTTTCAGAGCTGTCAGCATCGTAGGCGGGTGGCGCTTCGGGAAGTTTATTCGAGGACTTACTCAAAAGCAATGTATTCGATTGGGGATCGTCGCCGGCCTTGCGCTCGTCCCGACCCGGATCCTCTGATTGGCGCTCCTGGGTTGGGCTATTGGCTATGGACCATTGGTCGTTGACGCTCATTATCCGAGAGGTCGACTTGTTGTAGCGCTTTCCAGCGTCCATTGTCATCATTGAGGAACGCCGTTCGTGATCCGACCGCAAGGTGGTCACTCTTGCATCCTGCTGATTTGCCTCATGATCTTCGAGGCCAAAGCGTGTGGCGGCGTTCTTCTCCTCAGTAGCGGCCTCCTTGGGGTCCTCTTTTTCCGGCATGTTGACGTTGTGTTGTTTTCCGTTACCCCGTTTTTGACCCTAATTTCGCCCACACTCTGCCACCAGGAAGTCGCAGTCCCTGCCGAAAGTCTACTGAACGAGTGTGTCAGTGGCTGAGGTGTCTCTGCCTAGTTTGGAAGTTTACAGCCAAGCCATAACGATCCAATAAATATTCAACTATAATTTCAAGTTAAAAACCATACAGTAAAGGTTTATGAAGTGTATAATATTAAAACTGTTATTTAAACTATGCAAAGATAACCCCGAAGATGCCCTTTTCGAAAAGATTCGATAAAGATTGATGTGAAGAGACCGACAGAGTGGAGGCCACTGAAATGTAGCATCTGCTGGAATTGCAGGTTCAAACAACGAGTTGAAACAATAAACTTTATTTTATACACATACATAATACATAAATATATTGATATGTAAATAGCCTTCATCCTAACAATCTTTTTACAATCAGACGGGGAACGGCTGCCCCCTAAATCAGCCAATCTCCATGATCTCCATCGTCTCCATTTCACTTCCGAGATCCGAGATCCCAAAACAACAACGGGCTCTAACAGTAATAATATCCTCTATATAATATTCATAGGCTTGCGCAGTAACTTCATGATATGTTTCGTTGCAGTAAGTCTTCTGACCGTATAACATAAATATATAACATATATAGTATATGCGGTGTATATAGTATTTTACAGCGATATTCTCGCCTTAACATGTATAGATCGTATGCAGGAATGCTGACACTGATATGTATCGTTCTCAAACTTACGGGCTAGTGGGACAAGGGGAGGAAACCGAGTCCCCGATCGGTTCCGGACTTACGTGCGTGGGCGCCTTCTCAGACCTGAAAATGTGGCAGGAAAATAAGAGAGTGAAGAGAGTCTACAAACGATAAGGAATAAGGGAATACAACCAAAAAGGATATGAGAGCTTAGGTGTTATTCTGTGGCTACAACTGGAATCGTGTATATATTTTGTCTCATATCAATTCTACTAAAAATACATACATAAGTATTAAGTAAGATATATAATTAAATTTGTATCACAATACGAATTAGCGAGAACTTAGGCTACGACTACAACAAAGAAACAAAAGAGCTGTGAAAAATGTGTGGTGTGTGCGTGCTGAGCGAGCGTGTCAACAACTACGGTGAACAGGCGGCAAGAAACACAAATAGATAGACAGACGTGGATCCGGCCGGTTACTTACGCACACGCCTTGGCTTACGAACTAGGTAGAGTTTAGAGGGGCTAATGCTAAACACGCCTTAGCCCGGAACGGGACCAACATTAAGCTATAGGTGTATTATAAGTGTAGGGGGAGATTTACAGGATTACGTAACACCGGGGGATACGTAAAAATGCGATGGCCGAGCGGAGAGTGGTCGGTGTGGCAAGCCGGAGAAAGCCTTGGGAAAAGGTATCGATCCTAGCTGGAATGCCTTCTTCCATCTACTTAGCCTCCACGGGCCTGTTGGCAAATAGCTGCTCCACAATGTGCTCGTCGGCCAGTGTAGAGGTGTCGCCCACATTGCGATCATTCACCGCTATCTTGCGCAGGACTCGGCGCATTATCTTGCCAGACCGTGTCTTGGGCAATCCGGGTGCATTCTGAATGACGTCCGGCATGGCAAAGGGTCCGATGCGCTCGCGAACCATCTTCTTTAGATCCGAAATTAGCTTTTGGTCGAACTCCTCGTTCTCATTTGGCGTAATAAAGCAGTAGAGGCATTCGCCTTTCACAGGATGCGGACGGGAGACCACGGCCGACTCAGCCACACGAGGATGCTCCGTGAGAACGGATTCTACCTCGGCGGTGGACATCAGGTGACCGGACACGTTCAACATGTCGTCAACGCGACCGGTGATCCAGAGATATCCATCGGCATCGCGACGGGCACCTGTTTAAATAAAATGTAATAGAAAATGAATATAACATTTGTAAAACAAGTCTTAACTAATGTTTACATTTAAAACAGCTAAGTTTTATATAAAAAAAAAGGAGTAGCAAAACTCACCATCGCCAGTGCAGTAGTAGCCAGGGAACTTGGAGAAATAAGTGTCCTCGAAGCGCTCATGGTTGTTATACAGGGTGCGCATCATTCCAGGCCAAGGTTGCGAGAACACCAAATATCCCTCGCCCTCGCCCTTGATCTCGATACCACACTCATCCAGCAAAGTGGGCTTGACGCCAAAGAAGGGGAATGACTGTATACAAAATACAAGTCACAATTTAATTCAAGTTCTGTTTCGGTAGCAAAAGGATTACTCACAGCCGAGCCTGGCTTCATGGGTGTGGCTCCAGGAAGCGGTGTGATGACATGTCCGCCGGTCTCAGTCTGCCAGAAGGTATCCACAATGGAGCATTGCTCCTTGCCAATGTATCGGTAGTACCAGAGCCAGGCCTCAGGATTGATGGGCTCACCAACGCTGCCCAAAACTCTGTAAGACAAAATTAAAATACAATGAGAAAATGAGATTATATATATATATATATCCAACGGTTTCAAGGAACCTACTTGAGTCCGCTCAGATTGTGCTTAAGCACGGGTCCCTCGCCGAACTTCATGAGCGCTCGGATGGCTGTGGGAGCCGTGTAGAACTGGGTAACCTTGTACTTATCGATCACGCTCCAGTAGCGATCGTTTCCAGGAAAGAACGGAGTGCCCTCGAACTGCAAAAGACAGGCAATAAATATGATTAGTTGGAAATTCCAGACTCTAAAAGAGACCTAATCAGGCCACTTACAATCACCGAAGTGGCGCCATTGGCCAGCGGTCCGTACACAACGTACGTGTGTCCAGTGATCCAGCCCACATCGGCGGTGCACCAGTAGATGTCACCCGGCTTGTAGTCAAAGACAATCTTAAAAGTGGTGGCCGCATACAGCAGGTATCCGGCGGTGGTGTGGAGCACGCCCTTGGGCTTGCCGGTGGAGCCACTGGTGTAGAGCATGAACAGCGGGTCCTCGGCATCCATCCATTCGGGATAGCAGGCCGGCTCCTTGTCCTCCATCTCCTCGTGCCACCAGTAGTCGCGATCGTCTGTCCACGGTATCTCCTCCTCCACATGATCCGGCTGGCAGGGTGTAACGCGCTTCAGATGCGACACCACAATGCACTTCTCAACGGAGTGGCCCATCTGTTCCACCTTCTCCAATGCTGTGTCGCAAAGGGCCTTCAGGTACAGGGGCTTCTCACCTCGCCAGGCTCCATCCGCCGTAATAAGCAGCTTTGCCTTGCAGTCAAACATCCGTTCTGCCAGCGAGTCCGGTGAGAAACCGGCAAAGACGATCGAGTGCACGGCCCCGATGCGGGCGCAGGCCAGCATTGCGATAGGCAGCTCCAGGATCATTGGCATGTAGATGGACACGCGATCACCCTTGCGGATGCCATGATCCTTCAGCACGTTGGCAAAGCGGCAGACCTCCTCCAACAGTTTGCGGTAGGTGAGGCCCCGGGAATAGTCATCGGGGTGGTTGCCCTCCCTGCAAATAAAGAAACACGGCCATGAGGAAACACATATTGCATTCCATAGTATCGTATATATAGTATTTACATCGAGCACGCGCCGGTGGCGTTCGCAAATGGGTGCCATGTACCGGGTGTCCCCCACAATTGGGCTAATTACCCCGGGCATCACAATTGGATCACTTACTGTAATTCGAGGCTTCCTAATTGCCCCGACGAAGACTTAATTCGATTCTCTGCATTCAAACAGAGCCACCTAATTTCAAAGTTAGCTAAATATGTATACTTGCGGAGGTAAAAATAATAGCTTTGCAATTTTCACAATTACTTAATACCTATGGTAATTTAATATATTAGCTGGTTTTGATATATTTACTTATATTTTACATAAATTCTTCCGCACATCAATTGCGACAAAATATGGATAAGAAGACAACCTCTCTAAAAACCTTTGAATAATGGTATGTATTAATTAAAGTGTAGCAATGCTAACATTTTCACAGCAATTGTTTATTAAAGTTTAAACATTGTATTACTTTATTCACCTTATGTGCCTTTCCCTTTTTGTTCTGAACTTGGCAACAGCCAATGCCATTAACCGACAAAATGTTTTCTATATTGTACATTCTACATGTATGTACAATGAGCATACAATGAGCACTCAACAGCTGGTAATAGTCTTTGACTAACTGCACTAAGCACTATTAAAAGGTTCACACAAAGCAATTATTATTAAAAGAAATCAAATCAAAAGGTAACCTTTTTGATTTAATTTTTTTAGCAATCAAGTCGCTTGCTAAATTGAATAATTTTTTAAACATTTCTAATGACCTCTCAGTTCGCATACAAACAGCAGTCACTGTCGATGCTCGCCTAATTGTTGCTATTAAATGAATGAATTTAGAATTTAGCACGAAATGTGGATATGGTAAGCAGATCAAAGAGCTTTGAAAGCTTTTCTGATAAACAAAAATCGTGACTGAGCTAAATCGTGAGTGATTTCAGCGCTCAAAACGGATATAAACACTTGCGACACGAATCAGAAATGGGGAAAGCAATTTTCCATGGCACTTTTTGGAGGTCAAGACGGATTAGCACGGCAAAAAAACAATAATAAACAAACTGGGCTAGAACCAACGACAGGTGTCGTCTGCAGGTATATGTATTGACAATCGGCAGGGCCTGTTTGGGGAGTGTAAATCATTGTGGCCAGGCGATAAGAATTAGCCTGGCAATAAAAGCACATTTATTTAGGTTGCCGAAGAGAAAGCAGGAAGCATTGGGAACAAAGCTCTCTTGCCGTGACGTTTTCGGGGTTATTTTGGAACCGCTGACTAGTCTGCACCGATCAGAGTTCACTTTCGGGGGGTGACTCTGGTTTTATTAGTGGGTGAGTGGGGCTGTCTCGGGCTGTTTCGGGTGTGACTGGGCCCAGTGCCACGAAATGTTATTCCACTTGAACGAAATGCTGGTTTATACTCGCACTTGTCAATTAGTAAGACAGAAAAAATAAACCAAATACGCATTAAAAAATCAATGATTCGATCTTTGTGTAACTCTAATGAAAATAACTGGGTAGTCACGCTTTGTCAGATTATTTATATCTCAGATTGGCATTCAAAGATTTTTACCGTCAACTTTTTTATATTCAACCAAAGCTAGTATTTATTTATTAAAATGCCGTAAATCTTAAGTTGAATCAATAATTCAACATTTTCCCAAATTTCTTAACATTTTTAATTTTTTATCAAATTTTAAAAATGCTTTCTATAAAAAGCAAAAGAGCCTTAAAAACCCGTATGAAAAATTGGAGAAATATAATTTTGGAAATATATATCTAACCATTTCAGGGCTTTAAAAACTCTAACAAAAGTAGAGGTGACTCCCGAACTTCGCCGAAATTCGTAATCAGACGGCGGGCGACAATTCACAGTCAAGGCCAAGTGCTTACGGACGTCCTCTCTTATTATCAGAAACGAGCACTCATGATTTAATGGAGGCTTCTCCTCCGACGCATGACTAACCATAGTTGTGGGAAAAAAGTGGCGCGACGCGAATGTATTAATTTGCAATTTGGCGAGGTAATCGGCCCACTTGCCACCTAATCTAGTCGGCGGATCGCCAGACAAGAAATTTTCCATGCCGCCTTGGAAACACCTCGCATCCAGAGTCGGAGGCCCGATCCCGATCACCTCTTGACCACGGCGAGACGCGTGGCCGGCTGCCGCTTATCAAAAATCACAAAATATGCTAAAAACAGACACTCTCTCCACTCCACACGCGTGAACGAAATCAATTATGGAGGGGAGTGGTAAAATTGGAAATATAAAATTAAACCGCTAACTTATCTTAATAACAATAACATCAGCTGTTGATTCGCGTGTCGTATAAATCGCATCGAATGTTTTTCTTTCCCTCTTACACTGCAAAAAATATGTTACTTTTACTTTGAAAATATTGTAATACACCTTTAATAATTCTTTTGTAATATTATTATCCAGGGGTATTAATAAAAGTTTAATTTAAAATATTTACAGTAAACATATATAATTATATATTATATATTATATAAATAAATTCTTGAAATGTATACTAGCTCAACCCGTTACGAAATAATTACAGTTCTAAAATTTAAACTGTTTAGCTAGTTTTAACTTGAAATTTGTATTACTTGTCCTTACTAAGATTTAGTAAATTTAAATTTAAAATTAGGTTAAAACCAGCCGTAAATTTTTTTTCTGTGTTTTCTGCTCCGTTGTTCCGCTCGCTCTCTTTCGCACGCGTCTTATTGTCTGGCTGTGCCCTAAAGTTTGAGAGCCATTATCGTACGATGCTGATCTGCAGAGTTTGCCCAACGATCATTCGATGATCTCCGAATTCCGAAATCTAGGGATTGACAACATAGACAGCAGCTTACATAATTTACAGGGAAGGGATGGGCAAAACACGTTTTTCCGTCAAAACTGATAAGAGTGGCGAAAAGAGTTGAGAAATGCCTAGACAGCATTATTCTGTGCTGGCTCTCTCTCTTTAGTGCAGGTAAATTCTTTTTGTTGCTATTTTTCCCTGTCTCTTTCTGTCTGCCGGTGCGTGAGCGGTGCGAAGAGGAGAGAGCCCTCTAATTGGTTGTGAGTGAATCAGACGATGTGATCGCGTGATTTTCTACTTTCGCAGTGCAGCTAAAACTGTTAACTGCTACCTGGTTTGAGAGCAATGATTATTTATGTTCGTGTCTCTGATTCTCCGCGTTTTCCTTTAGTTTCCGATTACTTCCCTTCCTTTATTTCGCCTACTTTTCCTTACACCTTTTGCCCAGACGCTGTGACACAGAAACGGAAAATAACAAAAGCAGAAAGACAGGAGGGGGGAGACGGAAAATAGCAAAATGTTTAACGCAAAGACGCGCTTCCATCAATTTGAATAAACAATTTGCGCGCATTGTCAAATCGCTTACATAACAATGCTCGGCTTTCGCTGTGCGTTTAATTCAATTTAATTTTGTTGTCATCGAGTCTCGAAATCCGTAAACCGTTTGCGTAAATTGGTTGGTTTCGAAACCGTTGGATACATAAATCGAATATAGATATAACAGGATTCAAAAGGTGAATATTCGAACTTTTTTTCAGGGTATTTAACTGATTTTTTGAGTCACTATATATGTAATCTATATCTATTTAAATCTAACAAATGTTTGAAGCAGTTTAACTGTTGGTAAAAATATTATTATTTCAAAAAAAAAAAAAATAAGTTCTATAATTCGAGCATTTGAATTAGGTATCCCAACTTGGTTTCAAATGTATGTTTCAGATGGTAGTTGAAACACAATTGTTAATATGTATTTACGAACTTTTTTAAACAAAACTATGTATGTATATAGTCATGTACCTTCTGTCAGGGCTTAGTATTAATTACGGGGTAGCCCCATTACTCCCAAACTCAAAACCTACATAAATTTATCATTAAATTAAAGGTTCAAGGTTCAAGGATGTTTTCCTTTACTAAAGGTTTGAATCAGTCGAAATCTTGTTTGAAATTGACCCACATATTATGGCTTGGATTTGCACCTGTTTCATATTAAACGCCAAAGAGTTTGTAGGATCTAAGTTTTCTGAAACTTTTGCTTTCGCTATCTGTCCAATAAAAAACACGGTGCAAATAAAGTTTAAGATTTTGTTTTGCTTTGCTGTGGTTTGCAATAAAATTATCTGGAACGGCCGTTCGAAAAGCGTTAATTATTACTCATTACGTGCACGGTATTTTTACTGTCTTTTTCCCCAGTTATAGTTTTTATCTTATCGGAGGGACAGTGAGGACAGATTGTGCGCTGGGATTAAATAATTCCAACAAAAAAAAAATGGGAAATAGCACGGAATAGTGATGGGTTAAACGTAACTTTGAGCCCTGGAAACGCAGAGCCCAAGCTGGCTGGAAACTTACTAGGAATGACCTTGTAATTGCCTTTCAATTACCTGACTTTCATTTGCATTTCCCCCGGGCGGGGCACAGGGAGCCGCCCCTTGGTGATAACCCCGAGATAAGCTATTAGCATTAACATTTGTTTAACAATTTGCTTTTTGTTTCCAGCCTGACGCACTGCACGGTGAACTTTGGGTCTCAAAATAAAACGAATCTTCTCGCGCAACCAAAACAAAGTGCTTATTTCATCCAGGCCATTCAATTTAATTGCGTTTTGAGTGGGCACTCGAGAATCTTATATAGTACTATATAGCGCTGGGATCCCGGAGACCTAATCAGGGGAAGGGAGTGTCTTGTTTAATCGTCGTAGTCGACGGAGTATGTAGATTGCAAACACACAGAACCTGAGACTATTATTTCATATTTGCATTTGTCGGTTAAGTTTTCCTAATGAACAATTCGCGTGGAGAAGCAAGATAATATATATATAACTCTATAGAGACTTTGATAATGCAACAAGGGATATTGAACTTTAGGTGGAACTGTAAAAATTTTATTTCCCCTTTGCATTTGGTTATAGTTTTTTTTAAACTATAATTTATATAATTATTATTTTTGAAATTTTCGAAAAACTTAAGTCGATAAATTGTTAAAAAATATCTGCAAGGAAAAAGAATATAATGACTCAGAAGGCCCAGTTTTCAATTTGACAAATTCTTGGAAGAATGCTTACTAATTTCCCGAAATTAGTTTCTAATTAGAAGAAATGGATAAAGGTTCTAGAGAGTTTCCCATGATTTCAATCAAAACTAAAGATACGCTGAGATAAATATCAAACATTATGTTTACATATTCAAAAACGGAAGGGAAACACACTCTGTTTTCAGACGCCTCGACCGGTTTAATTGCTAATCGATATAAACTGCAGAGACAAACAAAGAAATACCAATGCGAAGCTTAAACTTGGCCGGGTCACCCTGTTACGACGAGGTCTCGGAGCGGCGAATGGCCCTGACATTGACCTAGACCGCTTAGCCAAACTGCAGCTAGTAAGCCACAACGAAAAACCCCCCGAAATTTGACTTAATTCGGCAGTCATTAGACTCACTGTCACATTCGGCATGCAGACGATTAAGTCGCGACGATTAAGTAGCAATCAAAACAAAAGTAATCGCTTCAATTAGCTAGAGACAGAATAGAAAAACAAAGAGCTATCTCCTTCTCTTCCCGAAAATCGATGGTAGTAAGGTGAGATGTGCCCTTGAGTTCGCATCCTTGCAATGTGCACGTACGTACTATCATCTGTTTGCTGTGATGGTGCCTGCGCAGTAAATCCTGGCCGAGGAGAGAAGCACGAACTCGAACCCGAACCCGAGACCGAGCCCGAGCCCGAACCGAAACCACCTACCTACCTTGTGCACGTCACAAGGCGAGAGTTTCGTAACCACAAGAAAAATCAATACTGCGTTGTCCTGCCAGCAAACCACTTTTGTTTTCATGCGACCTACGCTACCCAAGAGGAGAGTGGGCGAGGAGTAGGACTTACCAGTAGTAGGCTATTTGGTCGCCTAGACCGTTGCGGACATTGCGATCCAGGAGGTTGTAGCACAGATTGGTCGAGGCGCCCTCCATCCACTTGATCGAGATGGGGCCCTTGGAGATGTTGAAGTTGTACTTGAGGAACTTCTCCGGATCGGCGGGCGTCTCCCAATGGAACTGCTTGGCTACACGCGACCAGAACTCCGTTGGATTGTCCAGCGACTCCTGGTAGAACTTCTGGTACTCCTCGAAGCTGGATATGTAGGCGTTCTGGCTGATGGCCGGATTCGGATCATATATTGATTTTTCCGCTGGCATTTTGTCGGTTCTGTTTGTGTTTTTGTTTGCTGCTTAGGTACTGT
This sequence comes from Drosophila watanabei, assembly GCA_008042575.1. NCBI lineage: Eukaryota > Metazoa > Arthropoda > Insecta > Diptera > Drosophilidae > Drosophila > Drosophila watanabei. The sequence continues at coordinate 27,107 of VNJS01007579.1, forward strand.
TTTGAAAGATTCTCCTTTGGTCGGGTCTGGAAATTATCCTGCTATGAATTATCCTTAGCTTAATGTTGTGGGGTGTGTGTGTTTTTGTTGTTATATTTCTGGGGTTGGTTCTCGAGCAGCACGCGCTTCTCGCACCGCACGGAATGAGTTCTTTTTGAGCACTGACCTCTCGTACGAGCACCGCCAGAGCTTTTCGCCTCTGTTGGCCCAGCTTTCGGAGGCAAAAGCTTTGGCGGGCACGCTCTTCAAGTTCAATCATTATCATCATTCCCCAGAATCGTGTAGATTTCTAGGCGCGACTTGGGACGTCCTTATCGCCCCGTATAAGCACGGCGTAACTTTCCAGAGAGGTAGGTGTGTCCATCATCAATCAGGTGATGGCGATGCCGTGGCGTGTGCCATAGCCCGTCCCGGCAACAGTTTTTTAATAGATTCTTCCAAATCTAAGCACGCCGTTCCAAGCTGATCCGTATTATCACACCAGGAAATTGAGTGATTTTTAACCTTTCTCTCTTGGTCTATTTGAGTGTTTCGCTTATCTTTCTCTTGGTCTATTTGAGTGAGTGCTTCGCTTATCTTTCGAGTGATTCCGCGCAGGTTTCTCTTCGGACGCGGTCTCTTCGGCTGGGCTTATCGGTTAGGAGGTTTCCATGGGAGAGCAGACTCAGTCTGGGACACTGCCACCCGCAGGTCAAGACGCCCGATTTAAATATAATATTTGGCTTTACTGTCGATTCTTATTCGTAACAAATGTCAGAGCTACAACAACGTGTGGGATGGCGGTGAGTTTTGGTGTGTGTTTTCGGGTGATTGTGCGGAGATAATAAATGCTGGGTCTCTGCTTGCTGATCGCTGGCTGGCTGCTGGCTTGGTCTAGTGATCGGCGCTGCCTTTCACAAAGTCTTTGTACTGTTCCTCGGTCATAAGAGTCTCCAGCTCCTTGGGATTCTTCAGGTCAACCTTGAAGAGCCAACCTGCAAGGGGATATAATTTGTAATTACAGGGATCTAGAAAACCGATGTATGTGGTCATCTTACCCTTCTCGTAACAGCTGCTGTTGACCAGGGCCGGCGTGTCCTCCACCTGGGCGTTCTTCTCAGTCACCTTGCCGCTGACCGGCGAGTACACCTCGCTGGCCGCCTTCACGCTCTCCAGGGCTCCGCACTCGTCGTTCTGCTTCAGCTCCGTGTTTGGTTCCGGCAGCTGGGCGAAGACCACGTCGCCCAGCGACTCCTGAGCGTAGCTGGAGATGCCCACGATGGCCTTGTTCCCAGACACCAGCTCCACCCACTCATGGTTGTTCGTGTAGCGACGTTCTGGGGAAGATTACGGATTACAGTTTGAGGGTCAGTGCTTTCACAACTGCAGCTACGGTGTTGCATAAACTATAGATTACCTGCGGCCAGTAGGCTGGTCAAGTGGAAGCTGCGGACATGGACGACAGCAAGGGGTGTGGTGCGCAGCTGGCGGGCCGCCTGGAACCCGATCCGTGTCAATTTCGTGGTGAAAACCATGCTTTTTCCCAGTCAAAAACAAGCGAGCGACGGAGGCGACTGTGTGCCGGTCAAGTAAGTGTACGATCCGATCCCGGGGGTGTTTCGGTGACAAGTGAGCGGATTCAAAACACACGCTTTACGTTTAATGCCCGGCTCTCGGGACGAAAGTCGAATCTCGCCCGGCTTATCAGAAAAACAACAATTTATTTATTTATTTGTGAACTTCTACTTGACCCGAACAGTGCTGCCAACTCGGGCCTAAAATTTCCCAAAAACGCGTGTCCATCGATATCGATATCGTTATATCGAAGTATAACGTATTTGAGCGCTTGAATGATAAATTCAAAAATGATTTTGGATTTTTTTACTTTTAATTATCCAATTAAAAAGAATTAAGGGAATTTAATATCTACGAAGTATAAGGTATTTACATCAATCCATTCAATTAGAATTTTTACTTTAAACTAGCTATTTAAAGATATAAAGGAATTAAATATTTATCATTTTTGTTTTCGGCAAAAAGTCGTGTACATAATTAATGAAAGCTCTTCAGTACTTTTTAAGCAAAGAAATAAAAGCAATTCAAAATAGTAAATTACTGTTTCCCCTAAAAAAAAACATAAATATATAAAAGGCTTATATTGCATGAGTAAATAAAATATTTACATTCTAACCCGTAACTTATTACTTGTTGTATGCTTTCCCTTAAAAGCACAAAGTAGCAAGCTAAAATTTAAATTACGTCTTTGTTTTCTTTCCTCTCGGGCTAATCTCTCCCTAACTAAATCGTTGCTGGGGGCCGATTCTCATCTGAATCGGCGACCCGAGCCTTATCTGCATTATGAAATAACAAATTAATAAAAGAAGAAAAAACGAATACCATTCGACTGGCGGTGCAAACAACTATGACTGTTTAATATATGTACAACTGCACACACCTATTTTGTTATTAACATGCAAATAAATAGGAATAACATGTACAACTTCGGTCGTCATACTGATAAAATTTGAACTAAACTTTAGCTGTCACTTGGGGATTATTTGAGAATTATAGTATGCAACGAGGGGGCTTTGCGGGGCGCCAGCCGTCTTAGTACTGGGGATGGCGCAGAATGCCATTGGGACTCGGTGCCGGCGAGTAGTCGGGCACCGGGAATCCCGCCGTCGCCACCACAATCGTCTCCTGCACCGGAGTCTGCGAGGTCTGGCGCGGACGACTGGCCTGGGGATTGGGAGCCGGGTACTGCTGGAAGGCGTTGAGATCCCGGAAGCGGCGGTCCATCAGATTGGAGTCCATAGACATGTGTGCCGCCCGGATGATGGCGTCCTCGTTCACCTCAATGGTCTCCGCCGTGGAACGGTTGTCCGGCACGAAGGCCGTATTGCTGTAAGCTGCGTTGTTATACGCCTGGATCTCCACCCTAGAAAAGGAACGGATATTAGGTTAAGATTCATGAGAATAAAAATTAGGACTTACTTCTCCTCCTCGTAGGCGCGAATGGGCGGCCGGGTGGTCAGAATATCATTGGAATCCTTGCGGGGATTATACAAAGTATCCTGTGGATGTGAATTAATTGTTAAATATTTTTTTAAATCGTTTTGAGTTTCTTAAATGAATAGAAATCGCTTCCAAAAGTGTGCAATAAAACCTTTTGTATGTCGGGCTATTTTTTAGGCTACTTTTGGACATCATTTTAATTGATTTCAAAACCTACATTAATTAGTGTAATTTTACAATCGTAGATGTATCTCGTTACTTCGTAGCTTTCAACAATATTATTTTTAAACAAACTGATAATGGAACCGCCTTGAAATGTTGCACTTCAATGGCAACTGATTAGAAATAAGGACTTAATAATACTGATACAATTAAGCGAAAGAATTCCAAATTTTCTTGAATCATATTGTGCGAAGTTGGGGAGAACTGTCCTGAGACGGTACCCCCGCACCCAGAACCCACAGTAAGCAATCATTTTCCACGGCGTTTCGCTGAACTGAGCCCGAAAACCCAGGAATCCGCTATCAGGCGGCCCGAGGCAATTTATCGACGAGGCTTTCTTATCAGTAATTACCATTACTAGCAAAGGCACCACAACCAGGCTGAGTTAACGGCGGCAAAGTGCTAAGTTTAGCCATGTCGTAGTCGTTGCCCGGCCGTATGAATTTCACTTTCTGCGTTGTTCGAATATTTTAACAGACAAATCACTGGAATATGAATCGAAGCGGAATCGAAATCGGAGAAGACACCGCGATGAGGTCATCAGCTGACCTCAGGTGACAACTTACCGCGCCATCCTTATCAGTGGCAATGCGAATGGCTCGCACCAGCAGGTAGATGAGCAGGTGAAGGTTGACTAGCCACATAACGAAGCCCTTAAACGAGATGATCATCATCGAAATGGCGGACACGGCTCCGGCAATGAGGGTGGCAGCCATCGGGTACACCTCACCAGCGTTCAATGTGTTGGCATTGAACGTCAGAGCCTTCTCATTGAAGCGTCCGTAGTCGACGCCAAAGATCACTCCAGAGGCTACGTCCATACAGCAGATGGCGGCCATGAAGAAAGCCCAGGTGTAAATCGAGACCAGGGTACTCTTCGTATTATCCTTGCGCACGCCTTTGAAGGAGAGTAGAGCAGAAGGAACGTATATTAATTAAAATATCTATCACAGGGGGTTTAATGAGTCTCAGAAATAAAAAAAGCATGTGATTACTAAATGGCTTTGTTTACAGGTGATACATCAATCAGAAGCATAATTAAGTCGTTAAATTTAAATGATAAGAAGGCAGTTAACAAATGATCTTCCAAATGATTACTCATTCATTTGATTTAAGTAAATAAAGACCATTTGTTCCCTTTTAAATTATTTAATTTGCAATTTATATTAAATTGGTTAAATTAAGGTTTTACTCGATCAACTCGGCAATCCCCATTGATCGTACAAGGGAATATTTGCGGGGGAATAACCATCAATGAACGCGTTATACAACCTCTCATATAGTTTTTTAACTTATATCATTAACTTTTGTTTATTTGGCTTTATGGCGGGGGCTTTTCATTTTATCTTCAAGTTAAGGCTGGCTGCCTGATAAAAGAAATTCCATGATTTTTAGAAGTGATTCATAAAGCCCTCCGATATATATTTTTATATGCAGTTCATTTCCGCTCTTCTAGATTCTTATAATCGTACTCACAGGCTAGTAGCACAATGGAAACGATGAGCCAGCAGACAGAGACTCCCAGGTAGACGCAGTTCCAGATCAACAATTGGTTCGTATCGAACACTGTCTTCACTTGGTCCAGATAGGTGTAATCGAATTGCTGGAAATCGTTGGGGCTCATCCTGCAGCCGCCCTTGAAGTACACATAGAAGAACACCGCCTTGACCATGCTACCGTAGGTAAAGTCATTCGTTATGTACAGCACACAGCTGTAGGCACATATCGCTGTGATGGTCAGTCCAATCCAGATGCAGGCTTGAACCTTTGGAACAAAAAATTAATTGATTAAGTTAATTAATAAATGCAATATCTTAGAAATTAAATATTACTAGTTTTAGTCATCTCTGAAAGGTGATTTTTTGACTTTATACTCTCGCTTAAAGGAGGAGGAATCTCAGGCCTTATATGTATCAGCCAAAGTCAGAGCTGATGGATTTGGACCATCAGTGTAATAATCGGTTTAATTGTTCATCATCCTATGTTTTTATTTGAGAATTAATCATCTAAGAGTAATATAAATACTTCAGTTGACTGGTTTCAGTTTTATGGTTTAAAAGTCCACTCTTTAGAAGTTTTTATTAATTTTTGCTTTCAATAGCCGCAATTATTAGCTAACATTCCCTATCTAGGGGCTCTTTTCAGTCGATTTGTTTACACACACGTCAATCGCAGCCACTGATTATCTGCATATCTGTTCCTCTTGAAACGGGGAATCGCACCAAATGACTCAATGCTGATTATGTGACGACTAGGATTTGGTCAGGTGGAGCAGTACTTGTATCTCCGCCACAGCCAATTTCGGTGAGTGGTGGCAATGTCAATTCCAATGACTTTTCTCCCTTATCGAGTAATGGGGAATGGGGTCGGGGTCACGTTTGTGTAGCTACTTACCACTCCGAGAATTCCGGCCCAGAGTACGGCCGCTCTGAGGGAGCCAAAGTGCTTGATGCTCGGCGCCGGCGGTGAATACATTTTGTGGCGACTGTTCGATGGCTTCTGCTTTATTCTATATTCTATATTCACACGGATCGGACCGAAATCAAACTTGGATCGTTCGGGTTGAGTGCGCTTTTGCAGTATGTGACGGCAACGTCCGTTGGCCAACTGAACGATCGCCAATTATTTTCGCGACGCGCGTTGGCAACTCGTTTATTTTCACGATAACCAAGCGATAATGGCTTGGTTTGAATTACAGCTTTCGGAATGCGCCAATTGTCCGCGGAGGCTTTTACTTCTATTTCTATATTTCCCTTCGGTTCAGCTCGATTTCTCGAGCCAGTATCCGTTCGCTGTTCGTTTCGTTCGTTAACTGAACGCTGTGTTTTTGGTCGAAACATTTATCGGGCCTTAACT
>VNJS01007582.1:0-11904 GCA_008042575.1 Drosophila watanabei
TACTACATACTACATACTACATACTACATACTACATACTACATACTACATACTACATACTACATACTACATACTACATACTACATACTACATACTACATACTACATACTACATACTACATACTACATACTACATACTACATACTACATACTACATACTACATACTACATACTACATACTACATACTACATACTACATACTACATACTACATACTACATACTACATACTACATACTACATACTACATACTACATACTACATACTACATACTACATACTACATACTACATACTACATACTACATACTACATACTACATACTACATACTACATACTACATACTACATACTACATACTACATACTACATACTACATACTACATACTACATACTACATACTACATACTACATACTACATACTACATACTACATACTACATACTACATACTACATACTACATACTACATACTACATACTACATACTACATACTACATACTACATACTACATACTACATACTACATACTACATACTACATACTACATACTACATACTACATACTACATACTACATACTACATCTATCTGGCGTCCCACAACGTAGCCATCTTGGCCCACTGCTAATAAAATTTGTTCACCAATCATACTACATACATACTACATACTACATACTACATACTACATACTACATACTACATACTACATACTACATACTACATACTACATACTACATACTACGTACTACATACTACATACTACATACTACATACTACATACTACATACTACATACTACATACTACATACTACATACTACATACTACATACTACATATGTAGTACATATGTAGTATGTAGTATGTACTACGTATGTAGTATCATTGGTGAACAAATTTTATTAGCAGTGGGCCAAGATGGCTACGTTGTGGGACGCCAGATGTGACACTGAGGAATTTGGAGAGATCATTTTTAAACAGAACCTTTTGACTTCTGTGAGACAAATAACTCAAAATCAAAAACCTGGTGAAGGCTGTGGTGAATCCGTGGAAGATTTCCATGATTTACAAGAAGTGACTGCAACGCAGCTGCTGGGCAATTTTTCCACAGACAGTTACCTCCTCGAGGGCCTTCACTTAAGCGGGCATAGATTATGCAGGCCTTTTCATAACGAAGGGATATGCTTGTGTGTTTTTCGACGGAGGCTATCCATTGGGAACCCACCTCCGATCTGACAACCGAAAAATTTCTAGTGGCATTTGCTCGCTTCGTAGCGAGGCGCGGTTGTCCCCAGCGGGTCTATTCGGATAATGCAAGACCTTTGTAGGGGCAGCAACTCTGCTTTCACGGGACTTTCTCTAGCCATCAAAGAGTCCGCTACTGATGCATTCAGCCAGCAGGGACTCGTTTGGCGGTTTATCCCACCAGGAGCTCCACATATGGGGGGTTTATGGGAAGCGGGTGTTAAAAGTTTCAAAACTTTTTTTTTACAAATCCACTGCTTCCCGCAAGTACACCTTTGAGGAGGTTGCGACACTTCCCGCAAAAATCGAGGCTTGCCTCAATTCGAGACACCTCTCACCGATGTCTGAAGATCCTTAAGTTTTTCTGGCCCTCACACCAGGCCAATTTCTTGTTGGAGGACTGTTGCTTTCCACGACTGAGCCCGAGATCAAGGGCGACGCCAAGTCGATAATAAATCGATGGCAACCCCTAACGGCCCGACATCAGCAGTTTAGTGCACGGTGGAAAGAGGAGTATCTGCCATCAGTCTGCCATCGAACGAATGGAGGTTCGGTAGAATAGTTTCTATCTTTCCAGGAGCCGATTACCGCATTCCAGTCGTTGAGATCCGCACATCTTGGGGGACAACAAAGCGCCCAGTCCATAAGGTCATACTCCTTCCTACGGGGTACCAGGAATCCTCGGTTCCCAGGGACTAGGGTCTCTCCCGTTCCAAGGTCCATAGTGGACTCTTCCCATTTTTTTTCTTTTTAATCGCAGACTAAGTTCCTCACATGGCTCCTCGACCTCGTGCCGCTTAATTTTTGGGCGACGTACTCGAGGTATTCAATACTACCGTTGCCGAGTCTACCGGGGAATCCATCCTTTTCGGAAGTGCAAGGGGCTAAGAAAACTGAGCGCTGAAAAGCGCCTTCGAGCAGTGCTTATTAGCACATTAGCATTCACGAGGAACCTGCCGCAGCGAGGACGGCTGCAAGAAGTGCGGAGAAAAACACCAAACCCTGCTCCACATGCACGACTAGCAGCCCCCACAGCGCGCACTCCGACCAGCGCCATCTCCGCCTCCCCCCTCACGCAATCGTCTCCGAGCATCGACCGGCTCCAACTCAATCTGGGATGTCCATCTCCAAGTCGCCGTCGCCCACTGCGGCCATCGAGCGTTCAGTTCGGGTCCCCGCTCTGACCCCATCGGTGGCCACGTGGTTTTAGCAGAGGGCGATCCACATCCTCCCGACAGCGGTAAGGGCAACTTTAAGCTCGGGGTCGTCCTGAAAATCGACCCACGCCTGAGGATTCCAACGCCTATTCGGGCTCTGAGCGACGCCACAAGGGCGAAATTCGACGACATCCGACTCGCGGATAAACAGTCCCACCGCCCGGCAACTATCTCCCTCGTATTGGGATCAAATGTCTTAACGAAGCTGATCCAACCAGGGTTCCTAAAACTTGAAGATGGGTTGCCCGTTGCTCAGAACACCGTATTCGGATGGACCGTCTCTGGAGCATGTCAAGAGGCCTGACGCAGCGGATCCTGCCTTTGCTAGCACAAGGGATAGAGAATGTTCGCGCCACAGGGCGGTGAGTGAGCGAGCGCCTTCGGGCTAACTGTCACTCTAGCGCTCGTTCCCCCCTATTCCAGCCGGAAAAGTGCGCCTCTCTACTATTTCCCCTGTTAGATCTATGTTAGTCGTAATCATGCACTTGAAGCGAATGAAAACGATTGTGATGTCAACGCCGTCACCACCACTTTTTCTTCTTCTTCGTGGGACTTCAACTACTTTTCGAGCCACCTCGTCCAGCGACCGCCGACGATATCTCCAGACGCCAAACGCGTTGCACTGCACTCGTTACTGTTCTTGGAAATGGGGATCTGCCAATATAAATTTTTCAGGTCAAAAGTCGAGATGTACTTGGCGTGGCGTAGATGCTCCAAGATATGGGTTATCCTTGGAAGCGGATAGGCATCTCGAATAGTTGCCTAAAATCAACTCTTCATCCCTCCAGATTTCTTTCCCACAAGTACAATAGGCGCGCTGTGGGCGCTCGACAGGTCGTCGATCTGCTCATCAATAATTCTCTGCATCGTTGGTTTCTTGGGAAAATATTTCTGTTTAATTCGCTTGTCACGTCACATTGTGATTGAGTGCTCTTCGATATGTGACACTCCGGGAAATTCCTCGAATTTGGCCAGTTCTTCCTGTAGAAATTTGTTCACTCATGGTTCTACAGCTTCCTGTTCTAGGATCTCCTTGATTACGGCAAGGGATCTGTGGTATGCACATATGTTGAATACCCACTGTATCAAGAGTACTTAAAGGGAACACACTGTAACACTTTGTTGCAGTGTTTACATAATTTAAAGTCCCGGTCATAAACCTCAGTGGCCGAAATATGAACCGATCACCATACATTGGCACGCACACAGAAAGTGCAAGTGTCAGCATAAATGCAACACGAGCGGACCTCATGTATGTGCATATACCTCCGCGCTCCAGCCTAAGCGAGCATAGCTATGTATTTAAAAATATATATATAATCGTCTTTCCTCTGCTGCTGTTGGCAGCGTAGCTACGAGACTTAGACTTCCTTAGCTTTTAAGATATATGGAATAAGAAAGAAACTCCTATGAGCTTGGAGCGGCAATAACGGCTGCTCCAAGACTGAAAATCAATAAAAATATATGAACATAAAGAACTACAACTGAGTGATCATTTTAAAACAAATATTGGGAAGGACAACTACATTTCATGGCGATCGTGACAAGAGTCCAGGAGGACTATGGACATTGGACTATAATCCAAAACAAAAGGGATTAATTAACCTGGAACTAAATGAAGCTGACAGCTATTTAAAAACAAAACATCGACGGACCCCATGGAGCTTATAACAACCGCAGTGAGTAGAGTGCTATGTGTGGTAAACGCAGTGGTGTGGTAAAGAGTTTAAAAGCCAGAAAGGCTGAATTACTGAAGCTACTCAACAGAGGAAGTAACTTAACCTGGAACAACTCGGTAAAAATACATGCCGAAGTTGAGTATATAAAAAGCCTACTGAGTGAAAGAAAAAATCAAACCACAGCCAAACCCACATCCACCTACGCTGTAATTCATAATCTTGCAAAAACTAACCAAAAACTGCCTCCGCCATAGAAAATTCAGATCCCCAAACTGAGAAAGAAGTGTCCAAACGACTGCGAGGGACCCATGTTCTCGCCTTATTGCGAGTACACCTGTGCAGCCGCACCTGTGCCCCATCAAGAAAGTAACTACCTGTGCAGCCAGCACCGGCCCCGCCTAAGCCCATAGGCCCAGGACATCTGCAGCTGAATCAACAAGTGTGAGGGGCAGGCCGCCCCTTATGCCAATGAAGGAGCGTCAGCAAAGCCACCGGCGACGACCAGCTGACGCAAAGGACCCCTGATTGCACTGTGGTGCATATTTTTTTTATAATATAATATAAATTGTAAAATTGAGTGACATTAAAGTTGCCCAATTAGAGTGTGGCCTAAAAACCATGCGAAAAACTAGGCAGAGTATAATGTAATAATTTCTAATTTTGAAAATTCACTTTAAAGACCACTTAGGCAAATTTATTAACGTATGAGCCAAACAGAATGGTTGATTAATAAGAAATTAAACTATAAAATTAATTTAAATATATATAATATAGCTTATGAAAGAACACCCAAAATAGGTTTATTAGATGTTAAACAAGTGGATTCCACTGCAAACGTTGTAAATAAAATTGAATCTAAAGATATATTGTTAGCATATATTTTGTATAAAGCTTATATGTTCCACAATAGGTGCATATCAAAGAGAGCCATAAATAAAAGCCAGGCAAACGATCTGGATTAGATATATAAGCGCTAACAATCATTGCAAAAAAATGTTATAAAAATATTTTTTTTTTTTCAAATATGTATATCTATGCGAAAAAATAAAGAGAACTAAAATGTAAAAAAAAAAATAAAAACAAAATTTAATATTCTTCAAAATAAAATAAAACAAAAATAATCAAAAACCAAAAATACTAAGGTACAATTTAGACACAAATAAGCAAAAATGTCTGATAGCAAGGCCGAGATTCAAAATACCGACATGAGCGAGGAGATGCAGAAGAGCGCCATTAACTGAGCGACGCAGGCCCTCGATATGCGCAACATTGAGAGTAAAATTGCCAAATATATTAAGACGGAGTTCGACTTAAAATATAAACATCATTGCATTGTTGGCAGAAATCTCGGATCGAATGTGTCGCACGAGATGCACCATTTCATCCAAGTAGCCATTTTTTTGCTTAAAAGGTAAATTATTGTCGAGCCGAATAAAAAGGTGGAATAACAATCCCACTTGTTTACTTTTATTAATATCTGAAAATGATTCTAGCATTGGTATTAATTCGTCATATTAATAAAATCTTAGTATGGAATGGGAGGAATTAACTACCCATCTCCATGTAATAAAAGACACTTTCCTAAAATCCTATAAATGTATAAGCCAAAACAGGTCTATACAACAGGATACGCTAAGAAAACATGATAAAATACTTGTCGACTTATTTACTGAAGCTAGAACATTAGTGTATAAAAACAGAAAACTAATAAGTACAGCGAACTGGTCAACAGTTTCAAAACTCTTAATCAAGTTACGTTCGAACTTAATAGAGGTCAGAGAGAAGTATAAATTGGATATAACAATACCAATGATTTTAAATACTCCTCTGACAATACATCCAAGTGAAGAACTTAATTCAACTAACCCAGGGTCAGACAAGCAAAAAAAACTCTGACTCTGAGAAGAAACCAATCTAGAAGAAACCGATCAACACGATCTAACTATTCCTGCGATTCGGACGTAGACTTAACGGAATATAAACCTACAATAATGGCGGACGAAACCATTGCCCAAAGGGCATACATCAAAGAAATCTCGAACGCCATCCCGGAATTTAACAGCCAAAGACTTCATCTTCAAAGATTCATAACAGCTTGGAGATTGGTCAACCTGACAAAATGCACATTCGAAGCCTTGTCTGTAGAAGTCATTAAATCCAAAATCATTGGATCGACACTATACAGAGTCCAAAATGAAACCACCATAGATTCAGACATAGATAGAAATTGCGAGACACCATAGTCGGCGAAACATCAGATGTAGTTAAAGCCATAATGGCAAAAACAAGCCAGAAAGGCAAAACGGCTGAAAAATTTAAAGCTGAAATAGATAACTTACGAAAGCTCCTCGAAGCTTTGTATATTGACGAAGGCCTATCAACCGAACACGCTGACAAATTCAGCACTAAGGAAGCCATGAACACAATGGTTTAAAATTGTGAGCATGGCCGCCTTAAAACAATATTGGAAGCTGGCAATTTCTCAAATATGAATGAAGCCGTCACTAGTACATAAAATGTGGTACTGAAATGACGGGAAATGCTAACTCCATGTTGTACGCCCACAGAGGAAAAATCTATCGCGTTAACAACTACAAAAACAATTATCGCGGTAGGGGAAATGCTAACTCCATATTGTACGCCCACAGAGGAAACAGCTATCGCGTTAACAACTACAAAAACAATTATCGATATTACCAAAGCAATGGATACAACCAAAATAACGATTACAACCGAAACGATAATAATCAGAACAATAATTATTATAGAGGAAACAACCGTGGTGGAAACAACCGCTCGGTAAACACCCGCGGGGGAAACAAATCTGGCAACAATAAACGCAACAACAATGTGAGAGTAGCCCAGACCGCTTTGGGAAACTCACAAGCACCTTTAGATATACAGCAGTAAAAAACCCCAAAATTCACACCATCAATCTCAGTCAAAGTACATTCGTCTCTTTTATAAATGTAACAACAGGAAAAGAAATAGTTTTTCTACTAGACACAGGAGCGGAAATATCCATATTAATGGAAAATTCCGATGTTTTTCAACACATTCAAAATAATCATATACAGGCCTGCTCCGGTTCTCGAAATTGGTTTTCGATTTCGATTTGGCCAAAAGCTTTCGATTTCGATTTTAGCTGCTCCGGTTCTCGAGTACTTTTTGGTATCGTTTTGTTATCGGAATGTTTAATATTTTTTGTTGCTTAAAAAGCTGGCGTTGTTGTTTAAATTGTTGGCAGAATGCTAAAAAGTGTTTAAGCTGTTAAATTATTTGTCGTAGGAGCTAAATAAGGTCGGCAATTGCTTATTTATTTCATTTATTTACATGAAGAGGCTGCCAGCTTGCATGCAGTTTCATTCCAGTGGTCTCAATTAAATTTAAACAGCTCTTTTATCATTTACTTTATAAAATTAGCTAGATTTATTAAAAAAAAACATTATTGAACCTTCATTGTATAATATTTTTGCAAAGGTTTGCATTTAATAAGTATTTATAGCTGAGTGTTTCTTAACGACTTGTTCCGCCAACTGTCTGGCAACCTTAGCAACCAAATCGAAATGCCTTGTTGCCGACGGCAAAATTTGTGTTGTCAAATCTGAGGTGGGGTCAGAAATAAATTTTTTATAAAATAACTACGTGCCAGAATGATCTCGTGGTGATGTGGAATAAACATCAATAGACCACTGAGCATACTATTTTTTTCCCTTAGTAAATAACATCTAATTTGATAAGAAAAAAGGCATTTACTTTTCATTTCGGCCAGATAAAGGTGCCCGTTTTGCAAATCGAAACCGGCTTACGATTTCGAGAACCGAAGCACCAATTCCCGTTTTCAAAATCGAAATCGCAAGAGCTTTTCGATTTCGAGAACCGGAGCAGGCCTGATAGTCAACATACAGGGAATAAGTTAGGAAGTTACCAAGTCAAAAAAAATTAATTTCCATTGAAATACAAACATCTAAATATATAATCCCAAACGACTTCCATATAGTAAATTTACAATTCGCTATTCCTTTTGATAGCATACTAGGAATCGATTTTTTTATAAAATACAACTTTCAATTAGATTTCAAGCCGTCTAAAGACTGACTTATAATTAGTCTTAATAACCTGAAATATCCAATTTATGTTCCAATAACATACAGTTCTAGCAACAACTCCATACTTCTGCCAGCAAGATCCCAAGTCGTTCGAAATTTTGAAATAAACTCAGAAGAAGACAGTGTATTAATCCCGAATCAAGAAATCCAGCAGTCAAAAATATATACATAAGATTCTTAAATACAACAAATACAGATCAGGTAGTTTATATTAACAATATTCAACATGAATCACTTTCAAACTATGATGTAGTTCAAACAGACTTAAAAAGCCGAGAAAAAACGGTATTAACCCAACTTTTAAAAAATTTTCCGTCACAATTTAAAGAACAACTAACAACATTATGCACCCAGTACAGCGATGTATTCGGACTAGAAACCGAATCGACCAATAATTTTTATAAACAAAAACTGAGATTGAATGATACCAGTACATACGAAAAATTATAGAAATCCTCATAGTCACCAAGTCGAGATCCAAAAACAAGTCCAAAAGCTCATTAATGATAAAATAGTCGAACCCTCTGTATCGTCTTATAATAGCCCACTTTTACTAGTACCCAAAAAGTCACTTCCAAATTCGGAAAAAATGGAGATTAGTAATTGACTATCGACAAATCAATAAAAAACTCTTGTCTGACAAATTTCCATTTTCCTAGAATTGATGATATTTTAGATCAACAAGGTAGAGCCAAATATTTTTCATGCCTTGATTTAATGTCAGGCTTTCACCAAATTGAACTCGAAAAAAGTTAACGGGATATCACATCCTTTTACCATTTGGCTTAAAAATAGCGCCAAACTCTTTTCAGAGAATGATGACTATTGCTTTCTCTGGATTAGATCCTTCGCAAGCTTTTCTTTATATGGATGACTTAATAGTCATAGGATGTTCCGAAAAACATATGCTCAAAAACTTAACTAATGTCTTCGAGAAATGTAGGCAACATAACCTAAAGTTACATCCTGAAAAATTTTAATTTTGTATGCACGAAGTCACTTTTCTAGGACATAAGTGCACAGACAAAGAAATCTTGCCTGACGACAAAAAATACGACGTCATTCTAAATTATCCAGTCCCGTCACATAACAAGATTATGTAAGAAAGATGTAAAATTCGAATGGACAACTGAATGCCAAAACGCCTTCGAACATCTAAAATCAGCGTTAATAAACTCAACTCTGTTACAATATCCAGACTTTAGCAAGAATTTTGCATAATTACAGATGCCAGCAAATATGCTTGTGGAGTAGTCCTAACACAAAACAAAGATGTACTACAGCTTCCAGTTGCATACGCATCAAGATCCTTTACAAAAGGCGAAAGCAACAAGAGCATAACAGAACGAGAGCCAGCAGCTATTCATTAGGCAATAACACATTTCAGACCATATATTTATGGTAGACACTTTACTGTCAAAACAAATCACAGAGCACTTACCTACCTATTTTCAATGGTAAATCCCAGTTCCAAACTTACATGAATGAAGCTTGAATAAGAGGAATATAATTTTACGGTAGAGTATCTAAAGGGTAAAGATAATTACGTAGCTAATGCGTTATCAAGAATAACCATCAAAGAACTACAAAACATTACTGGATGTATAAATAAAGTCACTACAAGATATTAAAGTAGACAGAAATCCTGCGCAGAAGAAGAACAAATAGACTTGTCAAAGCAATCTAAAAAAAAGCTTCAAAGCCCAACGTATATAAAGTCATTAATAATGATAAAGTATGTAAAGTAGTGACCTTGCATGTAAATAATAATATGTGTTTATTCAAACACGGAAAGAAAATTACAGCAAGATATGATGTTTGCGATTTGTATACTAATGGAACCATTGACTTAGGTCAATTCTTTCAAAGGCTTGAAAAGCAGGCCGGTATTAACAAAATCAGCCAACTCAAAGTGGCAACGTGGGAAAATATATTTGAACTCGTTTTAATTGATAATTTTAAAATAATGGGCAATAGAATATTGAAATCATTAAGAGTAGCTCTACTCAACCCGGTGACCGTAATAAAAAATAATAATGAAAAATAAGCTATATTGTCTACATGATGATCCAATACAAGGAAGTCATACAGGCATTACAAAAACCTTGACCAAGGTCCAGAGACACTACTACTGGAAAAATATGTCTAAAGACATAAAAGAGTACATAAGAATATGTCTAAAATGCCAAAAGTCTAAAACGACTAAACATATAAAGACCCCATTAACTATAACCGAAACTCCGCAAAGAGCTTTCGACAGGATAATTGTGGATACAATTGGTCCACTACAAAAATCGAACAATGGAAACGAATACGCAGTAACACTCATATGCGATTTACCCAAGTAATTTGTAGCAATACCAATACCAAAAAGAACACCCAAAATAGGTTTATTAGATGTTAAACAAGTGGATTCCACTGCAAACGTTGTAAATAAAATTGAATCTAAAGATATATTGTTAGCATATATTTGGTATAAAGCTTATATGTTCCACAAAAGGTGCATATCAAAGAGAGCCATAAATAAAAGCCAGACAAACGATCTGGATAAGATATAAAAGCGCTAACAATCATTGCAAAAAGATGTTTTAAAATATATAAATTTTTTCAAATATGTATATCTATGCGAAAAAATAAAGAGAACTAAAATGTAAAAAAAAAAATAAAAACAAAATTTAATATTCTTCAAAATAAAATAAAATAAAAATAATCAAAAACCAAAAATACTAAGGTACAATTTAGACACAAATAAGCAAAAATGTCTGATAGCAAGGCCGAGATTCATTAACTGCGCGACGCAGGCCCTCGATATGTACAACATTGAGAGTAAAATTGCCAAATATATTAAGACGGAGTTCGACTTAAAAAATATAAACAACATTGCATTGTTGGCAGAAATCTCGGATCGAATGTGTCGCACTAAATGCACCATTTTATCCATTTCCATTCAGGCCAGGTAGTAATTTTTTTGTTTAAAAGGTAAATTATTGTCGAGTCGAATAAAGTGGTGAAATAACAATCCCACTTGTTTACTTTTATTAATATCTGAAAATGATTCTAGCATTGGTATTAATTCGTCATATTAATAAAATCTTAGTATGGAATGGGAGGAATTAACCACCCATCTCCATGTAATAAAAGACACTTTCCTAAAATCCTATAAATGTATAAGCCAAATCAGGTCTATACAACAGAATACGCTAAGAAAACATGCAAAAATATTTGTCAACTCATTTAATGAAGCAAGAACATTCGTGTATGAAAATAAAAAACTAATAAGTACAGCGAACTGGTCAAAGGTTTCAAAACTATTAATCAAGTTACGTTCGAACTTAATAGCGGTCAGAGAGAAGTATAAATTGGATATAACAATACCAATGATTTTAAATACTAATCTGACAATACATCCAAGTGAAGAACTTGAATCAAGTAGACCCAGAGTCAGACAAGCAAAAAAAACTCTGACTCTGAGAAGAAACCAATCTAGAAGAAACCGATCTACACGATCTAACTATTCCTGCGATTCGGACCTAGACTTAACGGAATATAAACCTACAATAATGGCGGACGAAACCATTGCCCAAAGGGCATACATCAAAGAAATCTCGAACGCCATCCCGGAGTTTAACGGGCAAAGACTTCATCTTCAAAGATTCATAACAGCTTT
>VNJS01007584.1:0-30053 GCA_008042575.1 Drosophila watanabei
CTGCGTTATCTAAAGAGCATATCGATGTTCAGCGAACGTCGAAGGCTGCAAATCATATTCAGATGGGTTAGGGATGTGTTTTAAAAGCAATGAAAAATCTGTAGTCGAAAAAGTAAGGCAATAATATCGATGAACAATTGTTATCGCAAGAAATCACTTATAATAATAGTTACTTTCTTAAACCATCTAGATGCTTTTAACTTTGTTTATTATAATAATCATACTTTAAAGCATTGTTTAAATTTGATTTGTTATTAAAGGGAATTTTAAAAATTGTATTTAATTTGATAATTTATCGAAATCCTTAAAATTTTATCGCAAATCCTCTTTAGGCCATCCCTGAGAGCCATGCCGAATCGGAAGTGGCCACCAACAGGTGTCTCTGGTCATGTTCGTGGCTCGTAGCCCGCCGCAGCTAATTTATGGCCAGCAGCATGGTGCCACAACGCATGCCATCCTCCATTCTCCTGCCTCTTCATGCTCCCCATCCTCTTCCTCCTCCTCATCCTCATCCTCATCCTCATCCTCATCCCTTCCCTCTGGGCCAAACCCACGTTGCAATTGATTAATGTCAGTGCTGCAAATTAAGCTGAACACACGTTGCCCCTTGACTTTAATCGGGAGATGCGAGAGCATACGGGTATGAGCCACCTTGAAGTGTGCCTGGAGATGTGTGTGTGTGTGTGATGCTTCATTAGCGCCGACAGGAGGGCACAAAGGAGCCTAGTGAAGCGGTGCCGCCAGCTGGTGGCTCTGCGGTGACGTGAACTGTCACCGGCAGGAGGATCCAATGCCTCCGACAAGCTAAGGGGAACCAGTCAAAAGCCAGCGGGCGGGCAGGCTAAAAGCGTTGGCCTGTCAGCTGCAGAGTCACAGAGGAGCAGAGCCGCCGAGAGAAACTATTTTCCACACTCGAACCACTGTTGGCCAGGCTGGATGGCTGGCTGGAAAAAGCTGCTCCCAATAATTCCTTCGGCTAACAATCTTTGTTACGGGGCCCACGACTAAATGCCGGTGCAAGAATGCAAGCAGAGCCTTATCTTAGTGCACTGGGGGAAATATTTTGATTACATTAAATAGGAAGCAAAGAATCTAAGTTAAAGAACTTATAAATAATTGAAAAATCTAAAAAATCTCGTATTTTCAATTTAAAAGAATTGAATTAATTAGCTGACAGAGACTGACAAATATTCGTGAGTCTTTTGGCGGCATCTCATTATTTTTGGCCAGTGTGTGTGGGGGAAAATCACGATTCTTCCCGGTGCCCGGGGAGAGACGGAGCTGGGGACCCAGGAATGGTCATGACAACGAGGCCTCCGCTATCTGGCTATCTGGCATCAGCAGCTGCTGCTGGCTGATGTTTAGCCAGCGGACAAATAAGTTGATGTTGATTGTTTTTGCCCGGCCGCTGCTGCGGCACGTAAGCGATACTGACAGTCCAAGCGTCCGAGTCCGAACCCGAGTCTGGGGCTGGGATGGATCCATCTGGCCAAGCGAAACTTAATTTCTACATTTGCCGGCAGATAAAGCGCAGAGTGGGTAAACTGGTAGCCGCACAGTGGGGCAAGTCAGGCAAGTCGGCGATCCGAGTAGCGACGCACGCATCTAGCACGCATCTCTCCATTAGACGCTTTTAGTGATTGTTAAATTCCAATTAACAATTTTTTCTGCCAGTTGGGCCGCTGATTGCCAGGGCATCTCGGTCTGCCTTTTAAGGCCACTACACTCCACTCCAGCTTCCCAGAGGCTGGAGAACAAGTTGTCGTTTTGGCCAACGTTAATTGAACCCGCACACACTGGGCCATGTAAGCGTCGCATAAGTTGTGTAGTTTGTTTGTTTGTTTTGGCCATGTCTTAGAACGGCCCTTTCCAGAACGGCAACTGTTGCAGGTTGTACACAGCAAGAAACCATTTTTCTAAGGTTTTATTATCCTCAATTTCAATAATCTTTGATTTTATTAGAGAATTTTTAGTTAACAAGTTTCAGGAAATGCCTGTAAACTTGGCTTCTTATGGGATTTATTGTAGTTTGTAGGTTTTATTAAGAAAATATAGATGTTTTAGTTGAATAAAATATAGTAAAGAACAATTCTTTCAATTCAATTAAATATATTAACCCATTTACAATTTAAATTCATTCCATCTTCATATTCTCATTTTAATTCAATAATTTCCCTTTAATTTCCCTTTAATATTTTATCATTTCTCACTACAAAATAATTATAAAATTCAACTCAAATCCATAGGCATATCGAGTTAATCGCTTAATTTGTTGCTATTTGTCCCACTTGCTGTGTGAGTCACGTCGCCAAGCGATTTTCCTGCATTGTAATGGTTTATGGAGTCCCATAACAATTAATTTTAATTTTCCTGAATTTGCGTACGGCCAGTATGGCCTTAACAATGACGTTGGCCGTGCGATCCCATCAACGTTTGATCATCGGGCCCACTTAACAACTGGCCGCACGAGGGGTAATGAAAATTAATTGAAAAATTGATTGAAATTGTGCACTGAGCGGTTCAATCAGCGCGAGCCTTTTGTTATTGTTTAGACCTCTCCTAGTCTTCTCTCTTGTTTCTTTTGTTTTTCTTGTGGCAAAGAAAAATCGCGCACGGTGGAAAATTGCGATTCGAAAATAGCTCAAAATTTGCAATTAATTTTTAGAAATGCTTAATAAAATAAACACTGATGCTGCAGATGAGCCTGAACCGATGATTGTGAATCCACATCCGATTTCCCGTTATGTAACGAATGCTATTGAAATGTCTGGACAGCAAATTAATTTCGGGAGCCGGTCGATTAGGAAATATCAATCAATCGGCAAAAGCCACAAATGATGCGTGGATGATGGCAAATAGGAGGAATTCGGAGTGAGTTGTGTTCCCGGTTTATTGGCGGAAATTGTTTACATGGGCTTCTGCATAGCATAAATCATGGCCAAATGGTTTTTAGTTGGCCATAATCAAAGAAAATTCTCTATGGTTAATAACAACATAAAATCAGAACTAATATTAAGAATGGAACTTATAATTGCCAAAAGCTAAAGCTCTCAATAAAGTTGTTTAATGTTTGAATAAATAAATTGAACTAATTGATATTTTTATGGCATACAAAGAATGTTAATGTTTTAATATAGATAAACAGCAGCTATTTATAGGTTAATTTATTTGGAGAATAATTTAAGAATATATTTACACACCCATAAATTGCGCCTCTGATGGGTTTTTAATTGTTTCTCCCATTTACTTGTTTAAATTCTATTGTCATTCATTGCAGCTACTTTACAGTGACCCATAATGGGTTCTCAGACTGCAAATGAATAATATTTGAATAACATTTAAGGAGCACTCACAGTCGTTGCAGTTGCCTTATCTGTTGTCTACTAGAAAACGAACTGCTTATATCTAAGCGAAAAAGATATAGGCTACTTCCTGAATTACTTGCAGTGTAAAGATTTCTATCTCCCGAGAAAGCTACCATGCCCTCGTATATTATCTGTGGCAATATTTACTCATTAGCCGCTGCATTATGGCGCACGTGGACATAAACAAAAGCAGCAAAAAATAAGATATATATATATATATCTAAATGCATTTTCCAGACTATTCCCGGGCATCATCCTGGCTAAGAGATAGCGCTCGGCCAGAATTTATTGTTTAAAGTAAAAGCGTAAAAGCAAATTCAAAGCCCACGCTGATTACACTAGGTTACAAGAAATTACTTAATGTAATTTCTAAAATGTTTTAAAGGAAGTTATATTCTATATTTTAATTTTTAAGAAGTATATTGGCCACCAGAACCTGTTCTTAATTAGTAAAGATGCATTCATTCTAATATCTTTGTGTTCTAAGATACAATATCTTTAAAGCAAGGCAGAGATACTTCATCTCTTGATTAATTTCAAGATTAGGCTTTTAATTTAAGGCAAATTTTCTCCTGTTATTCAGTGTTGTATCGGTCATGGTGCGGCATATATGTATCTTTGCGTAGTATCTATGACATCCACGTTGCAGTGCAAGCGCCACGTAAGCGACTAATGGCAAATAGCTGAAAGCCAAACAGCTAACAGCAAATAGCGAATATATAGCCGGTGGCAAATTGTTTGCTTTTGGCCGCCAGGCTCAACTTGTTACAGTGACAAATGGCAGCAGATACATCATGATCATCGGGGGACACATAATGATAGTGTCGCGTCGTGCTGTGAAATCATCATCGATTGCAGATTGCCGATTGCGCTCAACAATTAAAGACCAAGACATTTTTCGGCCAGATCGCAAGATTTATGGCCTTAAAGCGTGCTTCAGCATTGAGCTGGAAATGAGAAAATCAGAAATCAAACGAACCCTGAGAAATGCTGCCTCCGTTGATTTATGCAGCTGGCCAGGATTCGGCAGCCAAACAAAGCCAATTCACACACACTCTGAATAGATTGGCACTAACTAAATCCTTTGAGCGCTTCTCGTCCCAATCAGGAATTTGCATAATGGCCGGGCATTGAGTGAATATCTTAAAGAATTCTTTCATTCAGGTCTCGAGGACCTGGCACATACGAAAAAGTCATGCCAGCCAGTTCCGGTTTACACTTTCACACGTTTTTCACACGATTTCGATTTGTTATTTTTAGGCTTTTCTATTTTTGCAAATGACTTGTACGGGAGTTATGGCATTTTGTGTAGTCCTATTGGAACATAGTGGAAACTATTGTTTACAGAAGACGGCAAGATGTTGTAAATTTAGTTTAGTTTGTAATAAATTATGAGGAGTAAACACTTTGTGGAAAAAGTAAGGCAGTAAAAGGGGAAATAAACGTGAAAGATTTTAGATGAAACTAAAATGTAAAGATGCAAGTACAAGGTTTTTTAAAACTATTTAAAATAAATGAATTCCCTCCAGAAATCAGCAAACGAAATATAAGATTTTTTAGATTTTATTTTCAAAGTATTTAGTTGCAAAATGCTGTAAATTTCGCCAGCAAAAACTTAGAAGATAAACATAAAAAGTTACTTTATTAATTCTTTTGAATAATTTTAAAATCTCGAATCTTTTAGTTAATTTAATTCCTTTTTTAGAGTTCCTTTAAAGCAATATTTTTTGCGAATTTAAAAACCGGAACGTTTGTCATAATTTCCGGTTTCCAGCAGCCGCAGTACCGGCCCATGTGTGTGAGTTAGTTATGAAATATTTGTGGGGCCATTGTGTGTGTTGGCTTACCGTGAAGTAGGAGGCTCGCACAAGGAATTCCTCCTAGGCAGCCGGCCGCATATCCTGCGGCGTTGCAGTGCTCGGCACCCGGCTCGACTCGACTCGACTCGACTCTACGCCCGGCACAGGTCCTTCTCCGGCAGGGCTTTTCCCGCTGCAGCCGCTCGTTGACGTTGTCGGCAGTTAATTGAATTAGTTGTTAATTTATGGCTATGTTTTCACTGGGAATTTCGTGAATGTGCCCGGGATGCCCTGGGTGCCCGGTATGCGAGGCAGTCAGGAAGCCAGGAACCAGGAGTAGCTTCTCGCCTCGTCCTCGACTCTTTTGTGACACCGACGGCGTCGAAGATGGAGACTGAGACTGAGGCTGGGACTTGACTTGATTAAACGCCTGCCACTTAGATAGCCATTTAAGCGACTCTCCACACTCTGAGCTCCAGTTCCGATGACAATGGCGGCGGGAATATAATAAACACACACACGCACACACACTCACTTTTCAACGGCGGGGTCTGAAAAACTTTTTATTGTGAACCCATTCGGGGTTTAATGAGCGGTTCCCGCACTCGCTCTAGCACTCCAAATCGCACTGGCACTTGGCTCAGATTGCAGTAGTGTTTTCCAGCTATGACTTTTCCGTTTTTCCGCGCCACAACCGCCTTCGTTGGGAGAATTTCTAGTTTGAATTTTGCGCGCGCGCCTCCAAGCGGACTGAATCCCATCCGCGTGCCACAAAAACTGGCAGCCAGCCGGCCTTCGTCCGCGTTGCCGGCAACAAAGCTGCCCAGCGGCATGTCATGTTGCCAGTTTGTTTCCCAGCAACATCGTTATCAACGCTCCAGTAACAACACAGGCAGAGCTTTTTGGGAGCTTTGCGCTGCAGATTCACCACGAGGCGGTATTTGTTGCCCGCAACTTGTTGCTTCGGGTTTTCCTTATCAGAGTTCCCCGCAGATCCAATAAGACGTCGCCAATTGGACTGTGCTTAGCGCCAACCATTAAAAACTCGAGTTAATTGCCGCCTTTAATCTGTTGAATTCTAATTTAAGAAACGTCTATCAGCAGTAAAAATATTTTCTAAAAGGGGGGGACTCAATTTGGCACACTTGTTGATATTTTCAAGAAATCAAGATTTTCAAAAGCTTTTAGAGGGCTTTTTAACGGGAATCAAGTTTGGGTTTGGTCCTGGGTTCATGTCCTTTCAAATGCTAAAGCTATCGAATGCTTTTTAGATCTTGAAAATAAACTTTTAGGTCTTAAAATTAAAGGAAATTATTCCTCATCCAAAAGCGAAACTAAGTTTTGGGAAATATAACTTTATATACTCTTTGAGTTCAAATTAAATCTTGAAAGTCGATCAAAACTATGCCAAAAAGGCATTAATTTCAATTCTGAAAGTTTTTCTTTGCTAGTTTCCTATACACTGATAAAAAAGTTCAAGACTCTTGGTCATTTTTCTAACTTTTGGTTACGAAAGTAGCGCAGGCATATTTTGGTCTTCTTTTAAATTTGTATTTAAAAAAAAAAATTTTTTTTTTCATTTTTAAATGATGTCTAAAAACTCGTATTTCTAGAATTTACAAGCCTGTATAACGATTTTTGATCTTATATTAAGACTTTAATTAAAAAATGCACAAAATCTAGAAAGAAAATGTTACACTTTTTATGCCCAAGCTTAATTTTAAATATGCATTATTTTTGGCATATTTTTGACAATTTTGACTATGTAACCCTTTAAAAAATTTCGAAAAAATAGATTACAATTTTTTTTTTTCGTTCAAACATGGCTAGATCGACTTGGCTTTTAATGCTGATCAAGAATGTATATAATATATAGTGTCATTAACGACTCCTTCACTTCGTTGCTTATGGCTTATATTACAGCACCCTGAAACGATATAAAAATTAGGCAAATCTAGGATGATTTTCCTAAAACCTTTTCCAAACCATGTTTCTTAAGAAAATAAAGTTATTAAACTAAGTAGTTAATTTATGACTCATAAAACTCACAAAAAACCCAGACTCATTTTACAACCGTTTTCCAACTTGATGGATGACTTTGCAGCTAGTCAATTTTCAGCTCGAAGCCCAACCTGCAGGCGTTTAGATAAACTTTAGCCAAGATTGGAATCTGTTAGATATGCGAACCACTTGATAGATTGCCTCGCAAACGGCGCTCGAAGAGCTCCAGATAGACGGGGACTCCTTGAGATAATATATCGCTTGTCTGGTAATTGTCACTGACAAATGTTGACACCCTAGCACAACCCCTTCCCCCCGCCTGATAGCCCAGCAATTATCTGTAATTGATAGAGCAAACCGATAGGAAAAGAAACCGAAAGGGCGTAGAAAATGTAATGCCTACAAAAGCCGCCTTTAATTTTATTTGCCAAATTCAGTTCCCAAAGCGAATCGCTTTGATTGCTCGCCGCTAATGCCAGAATAAACACTTGGCAAGTCTTTCTTTTAGAGCTCTCTATGTTTTTATTGGCAAATTCCTTCTTCAGCTTGAGTACATATATTATCAAAGAAACTTTTGCCGCTTATTTTACAGTGTAGGTGAAAGCAAAGCCAGCCTCGTTCTGTCTGTAGATGTCGTCGCTGTTAAAGAGAACCATCAGGGGACCGGGATTGTTGCCTGAAAAAAATTTTAAGAAAATAATAGGGAAATTAATAGATATTTATGAATATATAATAAAATGTAAAAGTATATAGAGATCTATATTGCCTTTATGGGTCTTAAAAATGTATATAAAACTAGGTCTTATTTCTGCATTATTTTTCCTGCAATGTTTTGGTTTGATTTTTCAATTAAATATGTCTAGATTGACCCGGCTGTTGATGCTGATCAAGGGTCGAAAATGACTCTTTCACAGCGTTGCAATCTCTTGACTGACAATATAATATAATGCAAGGATATCAAAACCTTTACGTCTGAGTTAATACCTTTTCTTTACGTAATCCTTACCTGACCTTCTAGCTCCTAATAAAATATAAATATTTAATAAATACTAAAGACTAACTATTTCTATTAAATAAAAAATTCAACTTTCAAATATTTTCAAATCAAATTTCCACTTCAAAAAATTCGTATGTAAACTAGTGTTTTCCAAGCTTTTCCGCTAGAAAAGCTCTCGCAAACTTACTCGAAATGACCACATCCTTCTTGATGGAGCCACAGAAGTAGGTGGCGTGTGTGTGACTGTCCTCCATGGTGGCCTGGGGCACCATCAGGAAATCAGCATCCAAGTCGCTGGTACTGGCACTGTCATAGCAGTTATTGTCAGTCATCAGAGTGCTGGCCTGTTCCTGGGCACCCACATTGAAGTAATAGGCACGGATGCTTAAGAGAAAGTGTAAAATTTAGTTTAAAAATTGGAATTAAAGCTAATAATTAATACTTACTTAAGACTGGTGGTATCTGCATCACGACGGAAGCAGATGGCATAGTTCATCTTGGAAGGATAGATGCCATCGCCCTCGTTGTAGTTGAAGGACTTGACCACGCCCTTGGACTCGGGGAAGTACTGCAGGCAGCCTGGAGGAGCCACCCAGAAGCCATCGTTGATAGTAGTGGCACGTCCCTCAATGGTCAATGGCTCATCATCCACATCCAGAGAGCGAACAGAGGCTCCGGCCGGGCACTCCAACTGGGTCACAACCATATTCCAGCTGGGCGTAACCAGTCCATAGGTTCCAGCACGATCAGCCAGTCCGATCTCGAAATCCACCGTGGTCTCGCCATCGGTGGCATTGAGGGGCACATAGATGTGCTGCCACACTTCGGTGCCGCAGAGACGCAGGCCACCGACCTCGAAGTAGTCCTTGTTGCACTCGGCGTAGGTCAGGCCCGAACCCTGGCTCACCAGCGAGGGCTGGGCAAGGGTCATGGCGAAGTCAATGCGCAGCTGGCACACATACTTGCTGTAGCGCGTCACGTGATACTCGCACACCCTCGGCGGATTCGTGGGGTTGACCAGATTGATGGTCTTCGCGGAGGCAGTGCCGCCGCACGTGGGCGTGGCCACCTTAGCGGCCTCGATGGTCGAGAGTGCCGCCACCAGGAGGAGCAGCCAGCCTGTTGTAGTCAACGTCTTCATCTTCGTTCTGACAATGAGTCTTCGTAGCGGTCAGTCGCTGCCTTTTATTGCCCGCTCGCAATCTCACCTGTCAGATACACCTATCAGGAGCCAATTGTCCACGTTTTCAGTGTCAGAAAAAATGATCGATCGATGGCTTTATCGGCTTTTTAGGGGAGCACCTGCAAAGCGCTTGGGGTAGCCATAAAAATAGGTGGCAAAGGGGTTGGTAAGGGGACTTTTTGTATTGGTAAATAAGAGGAGCAAGAATGGTTTTTATGTTCTTGAAAGAATCTAGAGGTTAAAGGTTTATCCCTCAACGAATTTTAAATATATTATTAACATAATGTGATAAAAGTAATAAAAATATAGGCTTTATCCTATAAAAACTTGAGCAAACAAAATACTTTAATCTAATATAAAAATACTTTTTAAATCTATTTTGGGTTTTTTTGTTTGTTTTTTTGTTTGCAATAATAAAGATACTTTCTTATCATATATATTATAATTTAAAGAGCTTCGTTTTATTATTCTTTATCACTGCAAACGGTCTCAATAAAATGGGCAAAGAAAACAACAAAAAATTCTAATTAAATCCTACTGAATCCCTGTGATTAGTGATAAAGTTTGACGTACTGACAATTGACGGTGTCTTATCGGGCTTAAATGTTTGGGTTTCTTTTCGACATCAATCAATTGATTGGCATTCCGCCTTCTTAGACAATTTCCCACACGCCGAGAATAGAACGAACCTCTTGAACCTCTTTCCCTGCATTTATCGCCGTGTTTGTTGCCCAATTTGATTTTGTTGTTGTGCAATTCGGTAATTGGGGTCTTGTCATTTTCACACCCTATTTTCACTTTTTGACATCATCATCAGCATCATCATCATCATCATCACGATGAGTAAAAGATCGTCATCTTCGTTTATGGCGATGATAATGAAATGGCGGCGGCCACTGATCGATCTCCGCCCAAAAAATGTGAGCAAACATAACCCAGTTAGGACGGATCTAAGATCAGAGTACTGGCCACCTCGTCGAGGTTCAATGACTCGATCACCAGCACGTTAATAGTCGCAACTAGACGGGCTTTGAATATTCATGCCGGCGCAAGTGACAAATCTGGCTTCTTCTCCTCACAAATATTGACACGCCGTTGCCTCCGACACGAAAATCTCATCAGCGCAACGCCGTATCTCTCGGATTCTTCCGAATTCTTCGTTCTTCTTCGCTCCCGAAGAAGGGCTATAAAAGCGCGGCGACCTCCGTGAAACCCAGACAGTCGATGTGCAAGTGAGCGTGGGTGCGAAGAGTAAAGATTCGGAGTGAAATACCATGAGGATTACCATGAATGGATATACAAATTGTACGTTGCTGCTGCTCCTGGGATTCCTGGCCTTGGCCCGGGCTCAAACGCAGGCGCTGAATGATTCAAACATCTTAGGCGGTGGCTTGGTGGCCCAGGAGCCTGGCATGTGGCGCCAGGGCAGGCGGAGGAGCGTCCTGGCCGATAGTTGTGTCACCAACAGCGGCACCACTGGCACCTGCCTCACGCGGTTCAAGTGTATGCGTCAGTCGGGCACAGTTAATGGATATTGCGGCACCTACGGCGTTTGCTGTGAAAGTGAGTGGAGAAAACAATACAAAATATAATAAAATAAATATAATTTAGTGAGAGTTTATTAGACTTTATAAACCATTGAAAGCTAGGATAAACTGCACATATATCTTGCATTTAATTCCAAACTTACCTTACACTTTTTAAGGATAAAATATTGAGAACAATTTTAAAATGGCCAGTAAAGAATTTTAATAAAAAAAAAAGCATTTAATAATTTGTTAAAGAATATTTATGTTTTCTAAACGTGAAGAACCTTTCATTAAAGTTACAAACAAAATTGTAAACGTTGTTTGTGAGTATAGTTTTATATATTTCGATTTAAAAGGTCAAAACCCTTTGTATAAATATTTGTATGTCTTGTTTCCCTATGTTTTTAACATGTTTAGGAATAAGTGCTCTCATTATAATACTATTATAATATTTAAACTTTCCCCATCTCCCCCCTCACAGCCAACCTCCAAGTTGGAGCTTCCACCCGCCAAAAGCGGACGATTATCAAGAATCCTGGTGCCTTGGTCAACGAACTCAACACCTACACCATCGAGGCCTTCAGCACCAATGTCCAGCAGCTGCGCATTGACTTTGAGCAGTTCGAGCTGGCACAGCCGACGGAGACGGATGGAGTCCTTGAGTGCCGGGACTACTTCGAGGCGGGCGACTTTAAGTTGTGCGGCGTGAACAGTGGCCAGCACCTGTACCTGCCCTTCAATGCGGCCGCGGGAGTGGAACAGGTGACCCTCACCTTTTCGGTGCCCTCGAAATCATCGGGAACCGTGTGGCGGCTGATAGTGACCCAACTGGAGGGTCCACCGGCGAACAGCAGGCGTCGATCCAGCTCCACTTCCGGAGCCTTTGGGGCCAGCACAAATTCTCTGCAGGATCTGCGCGACATATTTGCCTCCCATCATGCCGACTACGAGCTACTGGCTCCGACGGGCTGCCAGCAATACTACACGGAGCTGTCGAACACCATTCGCAGCTTCAACTTCCAGACGGCGGTGACCAGCAACTACATGCCCAACTTGAACTACAACATCTGCATCAAGTCGGCGCCGAGTGCCAGCATGATTGAGTGAGCATATCCGAGATCTAATTATAAATAAGGACTGTGGCCCTAACCGCATCCTCCCCGCAGATACTCCTTCAGCAAGTTCTCAATGTCCGTGCAGGACGGGGCCGCCGAGGGCTACGACGAGTTCTGCCATGCCACAGTGCATACAGCTGGAAGGCAGGAGGACTACCTGATGATACCGCAGGGCATTCTGGCCAAGAACATGGCCTACCAGCCCACCTACTACTGTGGCAGCAATGACAACCTGCTGGTGTATGGTGAGTAGTGAGAGTAATGCATCCTGCAGCACACTGATATCACTTCCCTTTCCCCTGCAGCCTCGCCGCCTTATTTGCTGCACTTCTCCAGCGACGAGCTCACCCTGGACAGGAGCGTGGAGACGGGCTTCAGCCTGACTTATCGCCTAAGGAACTCGATGCCCTAGGCGGAGAGAAGAGCTGGCTCTTGATAGGTTTTCGATAGCAGGTTACTTTAGGATTTAATAAACTCGAATGTCTTTAAGAACTCTGTATGGGCATTCAGCTGATGTTTTACTCGGTTAATGAGCTTGTCATGCCTCGATTCGTGGGGGATTATGACAATCGCGGGGCTAGGGGGCATCACACACACACACATAAACAAAATACACACACTATACACAAAATCAAACGCACACTGGCAAAAAGTTGGAGAAACGCATTAAGGCGCTTGTGCGGTCAGCGACACGATTATCCTTTTAGTTGCGTAATTAGTGTGATTAAAGTCAAGAGCTCCCAGGCACTATGGGGTGTCAATACCGGATACTCTACCCATAGTATTAAATAGCTACAGTCAGTGCTGCCACTTGAATATTTCTATAATATATCGATGAAATATAGCAATAAATACATTCAAGAAAGCAATGTTTGATAACAAACAATGAGGGGTTTCAAGGTATCTCAAGAAAGTAAACCCAGTAAGTACCCCTTAAAGGACACAATCCCCTTCCAGGATGGTCATCACTGTTTGCCTGGATACTCTCCAGTTTACTCACTCCACCGATATACCATATATACACCCCCACTATAATGCCACAATGCAGAGAGAACAACGCGGGGCCAACAAATACGAATGTATAAAATGCGCCATTGGCAGCTTTGAGTGGTGGCAATCGAACCGAGGCGGAAACCCACTTCCACCAGCTACTACTCTATATGCCCCCCGCCACCAGCCCGGAGGGGCCTTTCACTTTGACAAGGTGCTACATTTGATGGCCCGCTAATTGACTGCCGACGCATTCTTCCAGCGATCATGGCTCATTTAGCAGCGCCGGCAGCCAGAGTGACTCTCTTGACCACTCACTAAACATCCATTTAAACTCAACTAGACTCTACTCCTCGGCCTGGTGTAAATTGTAAAATAAGCCAATCAGGCACGGGCCCAATCCCAATGGTCAATATTGGCGATTGGTTCTGGGGAGGGGGAGTATCTTTATGGCTGGATTAGTGTGTTCGCACCTGCCAGGTAAGCGGCACCAGAAGCTACTTGCCCCATCTTCAATGGTTGCTAAAATGGGGTAGAAAAAAACAGCAGGGAGTAATAAATAAATAAATACACAAAAACAACAACAAATCGAACGATATGTGTATTTATGAGCAGGCCATTTGTGAAAAGATTGCAAAAAGCTTGAGCTTTAAATTTAACTTTTGTATAGTAATAGCGGGTACCTTTTAGTGAAAGAATTTTTATATAAATAAGTTTTATTCTTATTATTATTAATTATAATATTATTCTTATTATTATTAATTATATTGTTATATATTATTAAACAAAAGTTTTTACTTTAAGTTACTCTGTTCATAACTCTGTTTTTCATGTATAACTTAAAAGTCGCTGAAGAATGTGAAGTATAATAATTTATGTGAATTAAATTAAATTTTCCATATTGTTTATATTAATATTTTATGAGAGTAATATTTCCTGAGAACTGTTTGTTGAAAAACAATTACGTTTTATAAAAAACTTTGAATATAAATAACTCATTATGACTAAAATCTAATTATATTTATTTAGCTTCAAATCGAAACAGTTTTTATTTATATTCGAGGGATACTTTTATAAATAATTCTAAGAACTCAATAAGAAAATATGATACAATTCTTTTAAACAATATATTTCCAGGTCATTTAAGGTTCGTTACCTTTGCCCAAGCACCCATTCTTTTGCTATATTTTTCAGGTGGCAAACAACAAGCCATAAAGCAAAGTTCCCTTTGGAACGGCTTGTGCAGCGGCTTTCCCAGGTACAAAACTGCTAAATGTTGCTCATAAATTAACGCCAAACTAAACTGTTGGTGGGCAGCGTGGAAGGAAGGATGGCTTGGTGGCCGCGCTGAGAGGGAGCTACTCCTCCTCCCTTCCCGGGGGCAACTGAGGCTAAATGCTGTGAGTGGCAAAAGATCGACGACAGCCAGCCAGAAGCAGCACCAGCAACCGGCAGCGCGTCGCAGCTGCAGTGAAAATAACGAAAATGCATTTTAAAAACCGCCCACCTCCCACCTCCACCCCAAAAGCAAACGAGGCAAGCAAAGGACAGAGCGTGGAAAAACAAGGAGCACCACGGAGGCAAGTATCTGGGAAAAAGGGCAAGGGCAGCGTTCCACTGGACTGGCCAGTACCCTTTCGTCCTGTCTGTGCAAGTGTGTGTGTGAGTGTGTGTTTAAGTAATGATTTTGCAAAATATGCGCAAAAGTGCCAACACCAACACCCGGCAATATGGTGCCCTAAATGGACTGTAACCGGAAGTGCGAATAGCGTGCAGCTGCGTCCTCGACCAGTTGACCAAGATAAGAAGCTCGGATCGGGCTTAAAGGCTACTGATGAAGCCCTTTAATCCGCCGCGGCATCATGCCTCGATTGGTAATAAGCCAGAGGGGGGTTGGGGGAAATAAACAAAAAAGAAACTCGGACACACGAATGCAAGCCAATTTGTCACGGTCAGCAAGGGTGTGAAAATGCATGCCAAAGTGCATTGTACAGAGAGAGACCCAATTTTTGGTTCGAGGCAATGGAAATGGAAAAAGTAACGGTTGCACAGGGAGAAAAATCATAGCTGGTGTAGTATATTAACTAGTTTTATTGCTGTAAACATATATTTAATGTTATACCTATTAGAAAATATCAGAAATATTATTTTGATTCCTTAAAAAAGTTGCAATTTGTTGAACTCGAAGCTTAACCTTATTTATTAGTATTTTAATACCCTTTTAATGATAAAAATCCGATTAATCAGAATGTAAAATACTTTTTAGCTTGTTTGTTGTTTGTAGAAGAATTACAATCAAAATGGAATCCTTGTAACCCTGATTATTCCCTCTGTACCCTATCCTTACACCCTTCGTCTCCATATTGATGTTGTTGCCTTATCAACACATTGTCGCCAACATGCAGGCTCATGAAATGAAAGGAAAATATTGAAGCTGTCCTTTGTGGCGGGCGGAATGTCCTTTTTATCGAGCGCATCGTATACCACCACCCACCACCCATCAACCTCCCACCGAAGCGGTCTGCTCTCATAACATTTCTAAAGACAAAAACTGTAAAATCGAAATACAATTGCAATGCGCCGAAAGAGAGAAGGAGTCAAGCGACGGAGAGAGAATGCACTCACGTGTGTTCGGTGTGCGAATTCTTGTTGATTTTCATGGCATATTTTACACTGACTGTAAATACACACACTTGCGTGTGTGGGTGTGTGTGTCTGGGTGGGTGCAGCAAGAAATAAAATTGAAATGAAATATGCAAACATGAAAAATATGCGCCAGCCCGAAAATATGCTACGAAAAAATTGCCAGTTCACAGAGAGCGACCGAAGTACGCACCGATACAAATGCACACAGCTTCCACAGACACAGCACACGCACACACACACTCACACAATCGCAGGACTCCCACCCACACTCGTGCACATTGGCCACTCGGCTGCGATTTATTGCATTATCAATAAAGTGAATAAATTTTGAGGTTATTGTGGCGTGATAACGGCAATTTTTGTACTTGTTCTTGTTTCCCCTGCATACCAATGCCTTTCCTTATATATATATATGTGTGTGTGGGCGGATGGGGGCGTGGCTGCAGTGGAAAACGGTAATACTGTGTAAATGGCGCTGTTAATTAAAAAATCACACCCATGCGTAACGCCCGTTGCCAACAATTAACTGATTAAATGCTTAAGCCGGCTTGGCTTAAAGACTTTCCATTGAAACTGAACGGCCGCCCAAAG
This sequence comes from Drosophila watanabei, assembly GCA_008042575.1. Lineage (NCBI taxonomy): Eukaryota > Metazoa > Arthropoda > Insecta > Diptera > Drosophilidae > Drosophila > Drosophila watanabei. The sequence goes on from VNJS01007584.1 coordinate 16,217, forward strand.
GGGATATTGTTCCAGCCAAAAGGGGGCCTCGAATGCAAAACAGTTTACTTGAGTGGACATTCGAATAATAGGAAGATTGTATTGTTTATTATGGTATATATAGGGATTAAGGGGATCTTTTAAGGGTGTTAAGATAGCTTGGTTTATATTTAATACAGATTTTCAAAGAGGTCTTACTATAGTCTTTGGTTTATTGTTTGTATTATTAATATTGTTTGTTTTTATTCTAATTATTCTATTATATTATAATTTATAAAGCTAAACTGTTCAAAAACTATTAACCGAATTTATAGAAATATTTCTATAGAATTTTAATAACACACTTAAAGTTTAACTATTTATTAATGGTAATGCAGAATTTTCTTTACATTTCATTAATATTGCATTGTCTTTTAGCTTTAATAAAATAAAAATAATACTATGCAACTTCAACATCAGGCTCTAATGATTCAGCTATCTTATAGACCTTAATAATTCCCCATCTATAATTAGACCCTCCCGTAAGTTCTTCTCTATTGACTTTCCCACACAGCGTTTTTGTGAATGAGTCAGTTAGAATTCACACTTCTTATTGGCCAGCTAATTCATGCGAGAATGGAAATCCAAATCCAAGACCGAAACCAAAACCAAAACCAAAACCAAAACCGAGACCAAATCCAAAACCGAAATCCCAGACAGATTCTGGAGTCTGACTGCGAGTCCGAATTCAAATCCAAATCCGAGTGGGAGTCCGAGTTGGAGTCTGGACTTTGGGCTTGGTATTGGTGGGATTGAGTCCGTATGCAAATCAAGTCGGCGACACGGTAACTGTTTGAACTATGAATTTCTCGCTGTTTGTGTTTATGGAAATTTCGGGAATTATGCAAAACGCCCACCCACCGCTCCTCGCCGCGTGTGTGTATTTGTATTCTAACACCTTTTGTGGGCGATTGTTTGTCCGAGCTGTATGAGTTATAATATGTTAATCGCTACCGTTTGCCTGTTTGCATATTGAATAATTGCCGTTACGTGCGGTCTTGGCCATTGTTGTTGGCCGAGTTGCTTTGTTTATTGTTTGGCTTGCTTGTGGCCTGCTGGTCAATAGGTTTCATTGTGGAAAAATTGGCGGACACATCAAACTGTCAGCAGATCAAACACTGCCCCCTGCGATGATCCCCCCGCCAGGGTGAAAGGGTTTTCGAGGGATGATGATGATGCTCATGATGATGATGATGCTGATGATGCTGATGACAATGACAACGACATCGCTGCTGGCGAAGGGTTGGGCTTGGAGTGTGGATGGGGATGGGCATTAAAATCCAACTCCATCCCTTAGTGCCGCCTCGGGTGCCTGCATCGCATCTCGGCAAATGAGCGAGCCGAGGCAACGTTTTAATAAATTTGTAAACAGATTTGTTAATTTCAGCATAAAATTTTGATGAGAATTCAGCCATATTGTGCCCGTCGCCTCTCTCCTGGAGAAAGCTTCTATCTCTCTCTGCGGATGCCATAGCATGGCTCTGTGTGTGTGTGGGTGTGCGTGCGATGGTGTTAAGTATGCGTGTTCAACACAAATAACGATAAAAACACAAAGTTAACTGCAGGCGGATAGTAACGGGGAAAGGCACTAGAAAAAATAAGGGAATTATTTTTAAAAATTATATTATTTTAAGCAGTTAAATTATCTTAAGTAGCAGGTTTGGGTACATCACTTCTTACCCTTCAGTATTCACCTGCAGGTTATAATATTTTTGGTTCAAAGGTTTATATATAGCAAGTCAATCTAGATATGTTTAAATAAAACAAATACATTTAGCGGTTTTTTCAAAATTTTATAAGGGGTTACATCGTTATTTGTCAAACATATGAGAAAAACATAAGATTTTTTAAATTTTAATTCATTGCCCTTAAATGCTTATCTTTTAAATAAACTAGCATAAAGCACCGAATTAAATTTAATGTACGTTTGGCTTTGTTATGTATTTAAAAAACTGAGGTTTTAAAAAAAATGATTAAATAAAAGTATTGATTCTAAAACTACCCTATAATAGACACTTTTTGGTTCTCCTTTGTGATATTTTTTAAAGGAGTAATTTCCGATCCAATTAATCATATATATTCAATCTAGACATATTTTATTAAGAACAAAAATTAAATACATTTTTAAAATTTTAAAATTTTATAAATTACACCGTTAAAATTGTCAAATTTGTTACTTATGATTGATTTAAAATTGGGCCCTCATTGCCATCGGAACTTCACAGGTATACAAACTTAGCCCTCTCTCAGCTCAGATTTCTTTTTCTTTAAGCCTTAAAATAAATGTAAATTTTTATACATTCCTGATTAATAATAATAATTATAAAATCAGGATTTCATTATAAATAATTACCTCATTTTAGAGGAGTACTCATGAACTTTCTCTGAGTGCATTAAGAGAACAACGTTGAGTCGGATTTTTAACGCACGCAAATGAAGCTCCCTGCCGCAAAGCGTATGTGCGTGTGTATCTGAATCTGGCTGTGTGTGTGTGTGTGTGTGTGTAAGTTGCCTTTAAGGACAACGACAGCGACGGCAGCAGGAACAACAATGTGGAGAAAAGGCGTAAGAATTTAATGAAAATCATCAACAAAGTGTAGGCCATTGCGGGGCGGTCCTGGGAATTGGGGGCGTCTTTTCCCGGGGGCGCGGGGAGGCTGGAGGCTGGAAATGTAACCAAGTTTATGATGAGCCACGAAAATTAAGACTACAAATGTTTGTTTGGCTTAAATGAGTTTCGTTTCCTTTCGCCTGGCGACAGGTTGTTTGGCCTGGAAATAAAAATAAAAGCGGCTGGCTTTTGTTTCGGTTCTGTTCTCCTTTCCTTTTTTTTTTTGAAAAGTTTAAATGCCAGCGAGACAGTTTACATAATGAATGAAGCGGCGGTTTGGGGGACAGGCGTGTGCTTTTTATGGCCATGTTAATTATTAGATAGAATTCGAAATGAGATTCCGCTCGGAATGGTCAGCAAATGTTTGTGTTTGGCCGTCAGCAGCCGGTGGCAACGATTTTGGTTTTTGGTTTTTCAGCTTTTCAGCATTTCCTACCCTCGACGATAATCATAAGCGTAATGGCCAGTGTCGATGAAAAGTTTGGCGCAATGGAGCACGAAACTAATAAGGATAATGCGCGGGTCCTTCCGGCATTCCGAGAAACGGAAGCGCACCAGGCATCAGCAGGAACAGAAAAAAAACCGTAAAAAAATAAATTCCACCCAGCTCCTAATTGCATTGCAACAGTTTTCGTGTCGCTTCTGTGGCTGCAATTATCGCGAGTGTGCGAAAAAAAGCAGCAGGATCCAGCAGGATCCAGGCTGGCTGTCAGCATCAGGAGGAGTTGAGGTGGCTTGTGGCAGCGATAGTGGGCGTTGTGCGTGTGCGGGTGGTGCACCATAAAAATGCTGCCTCATCTGCCTTTCGTCGCCGCGAAGAGCCACGGCAAAGTGCCACAAAAACAAACGCATAAAACGCGACATTTCAACGCGCTTGGCAAACATTTTCCAACAGATGCGAATCATATTTGGCTTCGGCTTATGCGAATTTGCTCTCTTTTTTTTTATTTTCAAAGTTACTAAAACCACGCAAATGCCAACGCCATAATTGTAATGAAACCCGGCAAAGATTATCGCAAAATTCACATACGTATATATTTATAAAGGGAAATTAATATTGTTGAACAGATTCTTTTGGCATGATTAAATATAAGAAATTATTAAAACCAAATACTAAATATCAAAACCAAAGCTATTATATTAAAAATAAGTATAGAAGAAAGTTGCAAAGATATTTTATATTTATATTTATTCCTCTGAAAATTATTTAATTTATAATTTAATATAATGTTTTAAGTATTGTAATTTATAATTTACAATAGAATTTTCTTCTTGCTTATTTTCAACAATAATTACTTAGCTTTAATATTTCTAAGTATGACCCTTAATTATTATTATGATTTATTTGCAGGAATAGAAATAAATAGGTAAGATAAGAAACTATTTAATAATAAAATCTAAGCACTAACTTCTTCTAAATAAAAATTATATTCAAGGGCTAATAACACGCTCTTGATACAAATTCAGTGTAGTTCCTTAGTTTCTTAAATCCGATTGAATTCAACATGCAGTTAGCATAAGGTCCTTATATAAAATGAATTTGCAATAATACCAATTTAATATAAAGTATAAAACCATTAATTTCCCAATCTCTGTGACACATTTTCCCGGCCTCTGCCTAACTTTAAGCCCAACCTCTCTTCCCTGTATTCCCCGCTGTGCTGCCCCATTTCTTTCTTGGGGGAAGTACAACCGCATAATGTGCCATTTTGCAGCCACACTTTTTTCGCTTCGGCCCAAAAGTAGGCAACACAATTTAAATAAATTCGAGCTAATTTGTAAAAAGTTTGTTTGGCTTGGGCGCTCGCTATCGCTTTTTTACGATTTAAATATGCGGAGCTATTAAATTTACTTTCGCGGGCGGGGAAGGAAGGAGCAGTGTTGACAGTTTCGTACGCCTCATTTCAATTTGTTTCGTGCTGTTGCCTTGTTAGCCGCCCGCTGGCGTGTCCTTGGTCCTGGCCACAGCCCCTTAACCCCTGGCAGTGGCCGAAAAAGCCGGGCGCTTAGCTATACATCAATGGCGGCGGGCAGTCGAGCGAAGTGCGTCGACAGGCGACTGTCAGCATGGCGGACTGAGATCCTGAGAGCTGCGTGTTTCCGCCCCGCGACAGAGATTAAAATTTTTTCAATTTTCATTCAGTTTTTGTTTATTTTCTTGCGGGGAATAATCAGAGGGGGGTTTATGCTATTCTTCCCTTCCTTAGTGGGAAACGGAGATTAATGTTTCGGGGAAGAAAACCATTTTAAGAGGTGACTAGCTCAATTCGCCAGGTAGCCAGCCAGCCAGCCAGGTAAAAGCGATGCTCATTGGGCCTTATGAGTTTTTCAATTAACTTAATGTGCATAAAAAGGCAAGAGCAGCCACAAAATGCACACGCAGCAGCAAACGTGGAAACGAGCAGCGAGCCACGGGAAAGCTCCGTGGAAAACAAACAGAAATGCGTTGAAAATTTATGACATCTTGTTTTTTATGGCCAGGAGCGGATCGTGGTGCGTGGAGGTTCGCTCGATTGGCCCACAGTGCCTGGCCCCGGCGCTGCTGTCAATTCAATCAAACGTTTCATACATCAGTGGACAGGCCGGGCCCCGTGGGCTAACACACACACAGATACAGATACAAATACAGATACAGGCAGCCTGCCCTTAACCCTTTAAGCCCCTCCCCGCTCGCATAACACTAACCGAACACGAACGATGCCACTAAGCGACAGTAAAGTGCAAAATTCGTGCACCAGAGTGCATGAAATGTCGATGAAATTCATAAAAACTGCTCACGTTTTATTGAAATAAAATATTTATGTAATGGACAGTGAACTCTTTGCGTGGCGGACGGCGGGTTAAGAGGGTGGCTCCGGTTTTTCGGGCACTTCCTAAAGGTTATCCCCATGCCCAACGGATTGGGAGTGGCAGTTTTGGGTCTGGAAGTGGGAATGGGAGTCAGGATGAGCCTCTGAATGGGCAGCCAAATCGGCATGCAGATAGGTTCTGCCATGATGCGGGTGTTCTGGATATCATTTGAAAAGGATATCTCGGAAAAAGGATCTATACATTATTTCATAATTTATCATTGAGTTGAAGATACTTAGGGGATATAATAAGCATTTATTGTGGGTAATTTTAGAACAATTTTAAAAGTTACTCAATGCCAAATTAAGATGCTTTATTTTCAACACATTTATATTATTTAATGATCTAAAAATATTTATAAAATTTAAATTTATTCTTTAAGTTATTTCAAGGCTTTCTCTGAAAGTTAAGTTCTTTCCTTCATCAGAACCTACTTAAATTTTAAACTTTCAAAGTGATTTCTTAAACTGGAACATCCTGAAAATGTACCTTTGGATTTGTGTGCTTGTATTTGCGGTTGCGTGGGCGGACTTTGTTTGCTCTCCGCCGCAAAATGTGTTCACCTTGATGCTGCTCCTCCTGCTGCTCCTGCTGCTGCTGCCCTCCTGCTGCTCCTGCTGCTGCTGCTCCATTTGTAGTTGCCGTTGTTGTTGCGGTCACATTTGAAGTCGTAAATTTGTCGCACGTAAAGGTTTAAGCAGCCATGTTACGGCAGCCGTTCCTCCCTGTAGCCTCCAACCTCTCAGCCCCGGGTCCGAGTCGCAGCTAAAAGGTTCATCAGATAGCCAACGAAAAAAAAAAGAAAGCAGAAGAGAAAAGACTGAATGTAAGCAGAGTCGAGTGCAACGACTTGGAGATACCTAAAGGATGTTCTATAATAAACTACAGGTTGGTTTTTAGATGAGTTCTATAAATTAATTAGAAAAAGAAATAAAAAGAAAATTTATTTTAAAAGAACAAGAACATACTTAGGTTATTATTATTGTTCCAATCTTTATCTATATATTTTACATATTTGTACATACATTATTTACATTATTTTACAAATTTTCTTATACCTTTTTTCGGCTATATTATACACCCCTATCTTCTGCGAATACCAGGTATAATTATGTTGATGCTGCTCCTGCGGCATCTACGGGTTCCTTCAACTTCTGCTCCTGCTGATTTTGCCGTGCAGCGATGGCATGCCTGAGAGCCATCGCCCCCGTCCGTAGTTCACCGGCTGGAGAGTCAAAAATTCATTGAATTGCGGCCGTTGCATTATTAATAAGCCGAAAAATTGTTGTTGCCTGCCACTTGCCGGGGGGTGGCGGCTTGGGTTTGGATCCGAATTGGGAGTGAGATTGGGATTGGGATTGGGGGTGGCAGCCAAGGGTTGGGGGTTGCAATTGAAACGTGCGACGGCAGCTTTTACAGCCGTCTTGCATTTATTTCAATTTGCTGTCTGCGTCTGTGCGCTGCCCGCCCTTTTCTTTTGGCTTTGCCACAATTCTTTTGTCTTAACTGCCTGTCGCACATTTCTTTCCCTCGAAATTTGCCTGCCGCACGAAGCTTCCCACTGCTGCTGCTCCTGCTGGTTTTCCCGCATTTCCCGGCTTTTCCCTGCTCCTCCGCCTGTCCCCTTAAATGGGTCTGAGTTGTAGTTATTGCTGCGGAGTGGAGTCCTCGGGAAATTGAGAAGTTCTTGACTTGGAGCATCTTGTCGTCGTCTTCTTCGTTTCGGCAGGAAAATAAGCAAGCTAAGCTGTGCTTTTATGCAGTGTGGATCGTAAGTATAGATACAGTGAGGGGGGTTGTCACTATATAAAGAAAACTATTTAAGTTTTTGATACAGAAATCTGTAACTACAAAAAAATACCTTTCATTGGTTTATAAAAATATGCATTGATCCTTGATCAAGGCTTGGTATTTCTTTTGCAAAAAAATCCCCATCATATTTGCATGCACATATTTTTGTTATTTTAAATAACTTTTTGGTTAGCCCATGGAAAATATGCTTTACAAAAATATTTGAATCGAAATGTAATCAGTAAATACCAGCAGCTAGAGCACCCGGACCCGGACAGGACCTTCAAAAAGCTGTCGCACACACTGGGGCCCCTGGAATTCTTGACCTATGGCAAGTGTATCGCATTGATTGATTTTTCATTACATATCCAGGCAGCATCCGCTGGGGTCGGTTGCTGCTGCTGCTGCTGCAACTGCAGCTCCTGCTCCTGTCCAGCTCCTGCTGCTCCTGGTCTTGGTATGCATGTTTACCACTTCCGGCTGCCGCAGGCCGAGCGGTGCAGCAACGGCAGCCACATTGGCAATTGTGACAATGGAACAACTGCATTTTTGGCCCGCACACACACACACACAGTGCATCGAGGATGGGGAGACTGGGACTGGGACTGGGACTGCTTGTTTCACATTTCCGTCACACATGCAACTCGATTCCGTTGCGTTACGCCCATATCCACAGGCACATGCACAGCAGGACTCGGACTCTGACTCCACAGCCGCATTTGGTCCTACGTCCTGCGTCCTACGCTCTCGGCTGGCCTGGTCATGTCAATGTGGACAACTTCACTTTAAGCGAGGGACCAGCATTGGGCAGGACAGGGACAGGGACAGGGACACAGAGGAAAGGACAAAGGACGCGTGGCTGGGGCATTTGGATGCCAAGCGCCGGGCGAAGGATTCTCCATGTCCTTTGACACGCGCTCAATTGCAAATTTCGCATCACATTTGTGTGGGCACGCAGAAAAAAATGTTTTATAATTTACTTACTCATTTTTTTTACTAAAAAAATTCATATTAAAGTGTTTTTTAATATTTTCATTTCATTTTAAAGCATTTTCTGATGATACATTTGAACTCTTTATATCTTATTTGAATTATTTTTTACCATTTCAAAAAAATTTAATTAAGTAGTTAATTTCTATACATTTCCATAGGTATTTGTAAGTATAAAGTACATTTTTCTCACAGTGTGACTGAAATGCAACCAAAATGTAAGAAATGACTGGCAGCAGCAGAACAGGCTGCAACTCTCCGGCAGGAAAACGCCCGCAAAATTGCTCAAATGTGCTTCACACACGCTGTTGTTGGGCTATTTCATTCCATTTTAGGCCTGCAATTCGTTTTAAAGTTACATTTTTCATTCGCCAGTTGCAAGTGTGTGTGGGAGTGTGTGTTTGAGGGAGTGTGCCAGTGTGTGAGCAAATATGCAATATCCTGCAGCTGCAACAGCAGCTCCTCCTGCGAATCGAGAGCAAGTGCCAGTGTTTGTCATTTTTGAGGCTGTTAATTTTAAACTAAAATCGATTTTTCAACCAAACCGAGGCTCTGCCGAATGGCCGGAAAATATTGAATCGTCGGGGCCCAAAACAACGGAGGAGCAGGCAGGATCGGAAGAAGGAACTGGAGATGGAGCTGGTAACTGGTAACTGGTAACTGGAAACCGGAGGAGGCGTGGCATTCCCCAGTGTGCAGTGGCAGTGGCAGTGGCATGTTTAACCTCGTTTGCAGCAGACACTTGTCTAATGTTTTATTGCTGTCTCACTGGCAATGCAGTGCGATGCAATTGCAATTGCATAAGACTTAAATTAATTAATTTGCCATACACAAACACACACACAGAGAGAGAGAAAGAGAGAGCGAGAGAGAGAGCAGCCACAAGCACACTGACAGGACAAATCCTTTGGCAAGTGTCTGCCTAATGAGCTGCAATTGCTCCGCCTGCTGCTCCTGATAAAAACTCCAGGGAGGTGGCGGCGGTTGGCTGTGCCACAATGACTTCTTGTGTCACAGTTGCTGCCGGCATGACACTGTAAAAAATTAAGCTTTTGATATAACATTATAGTTTGTACATTTTTTAAAGGTTTTTTTTAAAGGATTAAAATAATACTTTGGAAATACTTAAATAAATAAACATATTAAGAGATTAGTTAAGTATCTTTATAGGATTTCAGAATAATAACTTAAACGCTTACAAACTTGGATTTTGAATTATTTACTTTTTGAATTTACTAAATTTTTGCTACGTGTAACCGAAATAAAAAAGCTGGCCAAGAAGGAGGCCCCCTAGAGCAATTTGTGGCAATCAGCAAATGGCCAAGGCGATGCTGCTGCTGCTGCTGCTGCTGCTGCTGCTGCTGCTGCTGCATTAGCTGCAAAATGTGGCCGGGCGACACTTTTGCGTTTTTCGTAATTAAATTAGTGCCAGTGTCGAGCATTAGTTACACTTTCCCCACACACACACACACACACATTCTAGCTGGACCACTTGGGTCTGGCAGTTTAAATTTGGCCACAAGCCCCAGACTGCCGCCACCCCGCATTGTCAGCGAACTGATTTTCCGAGCATTTTAAATGTTTATTTGCACGTTTGGTTTTATTTCCTTGGCCTGACTTGGCCAGCAGCTCTCTCCAGTTGTGCGGTCAGCAGTCTGTCTGTCGGTCTGTCTGTCTGCCTGCTCCCTGAACTTTGGCCTCCGATTTCGCAGAAGTTTGGCGTTAAAGACCAGAGATGTTCGCAGATCCTCTACGGTTATTAAAATACTTTGAAAGCCAGAGTCTAACGGTGCAACAATGCAATGTACACATTTTTCTAAGCTCAATTTCATTTGCTTGCCTCTGACCCGAAAGAGAGCATTTTCCACTTTTCCCAGGCGCCTTTTTTTTGTGTTACGGTTTCGGTTTCTGGTTCTAGTTTTTCGGGGGCAGTCACACAATCCTGTTTGTTTGCCGTTGCTTGTCGGCCTGACTGCAAAACTATTTTCGAAGATTTACGACGAAATTGTTTCGAAACTTTTTGATTTCGTTTCGTCGCACGTTGCAACTGTGCCGCTCGGAGGAGCGGCAGCTCGACTCGATTTTGGTTTGGTTATTCGGGGTAGCGACACACGAAAAAAAAGGAAAGGATTAGGACGTACGTGCAGGCAACCGTTGGGCCACCGGAGAGCTGCGGGCCTTTTGCCCATTTGTCTCCTTCGTCCAGGGCAATTTAAAGTGTCCTGGAGCGTGCCACACACAGGACACTGGGTACTGTGTACTAGCTACTGGATTTTGGATACAGTGTCCTTGCTGGCAACTTAATTACACGTGGCCCGACTTGTACCTGGCACTCATTCTCACTTTTGCCACTTTAAATTGTGATGCCCGATTATTATCTGCTATTTGCATCCCCGCTTGCAGCTCTCTGTCTCGTCTGTCGAGTGCATTTTAATACGCTTAAGTGCACGGCGAGCCCCTAAAACTATGCAATGAAAAATAGTTCAACAACTTTATTATGAAATTTCTGCAAGTCAGAAGGATGTGGCAACGGCAACGGGGGCTGCAGTCAAAGCTCAGGCAAGTAAGAGAATAGAATAAATAAAAATAGCATTTGTAGCAGCCAGCATCGGCATGTGAGTGTGTGTCTGTGTATGTGTATGAGACTGAAGCGCTTGGCAAATAGAAAACAACACAAGGATAGTCGGAAAAGTCGGAAAAGCAGGGGCAGGGGCGCTGAGCCAGCGACAGAGACAAACTGACGAGTGTGCTTAGTGGGCCATGCAAAGGTTTAGTTTCCACTTTCTGTATGTTTCTTTCTTCTTGGTATTCCCAGATTTTTTCCTCCTCCTCCTCCGCTCCAGCCAGAGTCTGAGTCTGAGCCCCATGTAATTGCTAAGAATGCAGCTGAAAGCAGCTTGATATGCATGTGCTGTATGATGCGAGGATGCGATGTGCCGGGGCGGGCATCACAAAGGCACAAGGATCATTATTAAGCGGCGACGCAAATCCAACAGAAACGGATGGCTTCAGCTTGTAGTACATCTCGGAAAAATTGCTCAGTCCAGTCGACTTAAGCCGCAAGAGGATGCTATGCGTGATAATTGCGTTTAGGATTGGAAGCGTTTACTTTACGTAAATTTGTTAGGAAATATGTTAGGAAATCATCTTCGGATAAATTTTATAAACTATCAGCGTGGAATTTGAAATATTTTTTATAGATTTTACGAACTATAAACCTTTTATTTTAATCTAACAATTGAAGAAGGCTAAGCAACTTAGTCTTTTTTGATTTTGCAGCTATTTCTTTGATCTTTAAAATGTGATTTTTTATTTCAACTATTCCTACTATATATTTTCAGCCTATTTGTCTAGATTTCAAGCTGACTTTCCGCTATTTCTAGCCACTTTAGATACATTAGTGTCTTCATGTTGCACTTCCTCTGCGAATGTCATCGTGGACTTTAATGGGAATTAGTATTTGAAATTGCTGAGCAATTTAAACGCTTGGACGGGCAGTCATTAAAGCGAAAGTCGCCAAAGCAACGGCAAGTTAGATGGAGGTAAAAAGGGGTTAAAAAGGGGGTAAAAAGGATGGTAACTACAGAGTGAAAAGGGAGTAAAAAGGGGGGCTAAAAATAGAGGTTTGAGCCACTGGGCGGTGCAAGCATAAACTAACAGCCCAAAACACATCCGCAGCGTTAATGTGCCCATCCCTTTGTATGCGTGGCATGTGGTTAGTGGGCGGTAGGTAGGCTGTGGTGGTGGGCGTGGCCAATGGCGGGCGGCATGGTGGCATGGTGGCACCCACACACAGTTGGCAAGTTGGTTGCATGCGCTTAATGCAAATCCTTGAAACCACTTGCGGCCCACTCGAAATTTTTAATTTTTCCCACAAAAGCCGCACTCGACGGAACTCGAGGCGCATCAACATCAACCAACTCGTCCTCGTCTGTCCCTGTGTATGTCTGCTGGTGTGTGTGTGAGAGAGCTCATGTGGCACTGCCGCCGCATGCAACTTGCAACTGTTGCAATGGGCATGAAACAGAAACACTTTGGTCTGCCATGCACCTAGGCGGAATTACAAGTGCGCGCCTTGTTCGTTTGTATTTCCACTATATAGTGTGTGTGAGTGTGTGTGGATGTGCCACAGAGTGTGTAAGAGTGTGTGCGTTGGGGCCTCTGTGGCAGATAGCAAGGAGTTATCGGCGGCGGGGGATAGGACCCAGTTGAGAAGGAGATACGGCGGCAGCTCCTAGTGTAAATAGCATAAAAAATGCGAAATGAACTTGGTTCGTACTGACCACGACCCTTGGAACCTCTAGCGTGGGAATTAAAAGTATTTAATTTTAAAAATAAATTATAAAAGTTTAATGCCTAATAAAAAATATTTCTTAAAGATCCTCATAGTTTTTTCTTATATTTTTTTTTTTAACTGTTACGTAAAGCATATTTCATTTACTGGCATTTTAAAAAAAGGAGCTATAAAGCAGTAGCTTATGATGCAAATCCTTCTTTCTCGACTCAAGAATATAAAGAAAACCTTACGTAAAGTTTACATTAAGAAAACGAAGCTTAGTAGTTATAATCTTAAGTATTTTTTTAAATGCTTTTTATATTTGCCAGAATAAAAATCAATCCTAAAATCATCTTAAAAAAGTTAACTTTTTTATTATTACTTAGCTTCTTGAAGACATTTAGGGCTGCTCCTAAGAAATTAATATGAATACATTATTTACTTGGAACCTCACTATTCATAATTTGACCTATTCCTATATAATAAGATGAAAACAAATTATAATTTATAATTAAGAGATGATTTACTTAAGACAACATATAGGTTAAAGGCTTTAATTAGATCTGTTCCTGAATAATATTGAATAAAGATGTTAATTAATAAAAAAAAAAAAACTTAGCTTCTTGTATTTAGTTTTCTAATTATTAAATTAATGACCACATAAAGCCTGAGGTAACATAAAAGTAAAAAATTCCCTATAAAATTATCCAACATGTTACAATTTTTAATCAAGTAAAAATAGGACATCTTTCCATCTAATCAATTAATTTAAATACTTTAAAATTTCTCCTTTTAAATATAGCCTTCAGTAAACCCTTTTAAAGCTCTAAGCTACCCTTTCAAAAGGACATGGCCACGCACACGGTAGCCTTCGCTGCAATTGTGTGCATCCTCTCCTGCATCCTCCCATCCTGCCAGCAACTATATGTGTTCCCGTGTCCATGTGCAGGCGTGGTCCTGGCCCTGCTCTCGTGTGCTTATGAGTTCTGTGTGTGCTCGCTAGTGCTAGTGGCGAGGATGGGAAACTCACTCATAACGCGCTTGGTGCTCATTGCATTCGTGAACTTTATTAATAATGGCGCCAAACAACATGAACACCGCCGCATCAGAGCTCCGGAGCATCAGAGCTTCAGCTTCAGCTTCAGCTTTCGCACTAACTTCAGCACCAGTATCCCCGGGATCCCATCATCCGTGTCCGTGTCCGTGTCCGTGTCCATGCGTCCATTGAAATTGCAGCGGGAGTGGAAAAAAGGTATGCCAACTTGTAACACACATATATAAATATATATCGCGCATCACAG
>VNJS01007602.1:0-10819 GCA_008042575.1 Drosophila watanabei
CTTCACAATAATCCCTAGGTGGTGCTACTGGTTTCTGTTTATGTGGAAACTGGACGAGTCGACCCTCCAGGTGGCGCTGTAGCGTTCAAAGCCCTCACTCACAGTCTTTTCAATAACCCCTAGGTGGCGCTACATGTTTCTGTTTGTAATACCACTTTTAAACTGTTGAAATAAAGGTGGCGCTATAGTGCTGGCGGAAGAAAAGTAAAAAACTAAAAAGCAGAAAAGAAGCGACGAAATAATTTGAGTAAGCAGTGACAGACAAATGAAAGTAGTGCACATAATGAACTGCTTCACTTGTGCTTGTATATATTAAACCTATTTTTTTGTGTGTATATATTTTCCCCCAAACTTTCCCCAATAAATAAAACGTTTGTTTTTTTTTTGTTTTGCGGTGAAAGCTGACGGCACCAACAGGAAGATGGGAACCGCCTTGCCTCTTTCGCATTGCACAGTTTTAGATAGTGCAGTCAGACCGGAAATGGTCGTGCACGTCCTTAACAAATGGCAAATCAAGGACACCGGATCCGGGGTGTCAATAGACTATTTCATTTATAGGGTCGAACTTTGGAAGGAAATTTTGCTGTTTTATGCAGGAATGCAAGCGTGTTGTTCGATGGTAAGGCCAACCAATTTTACTGGCGATGCCACAAGTCAGTGACTGAGGTCCGTTGGGATTGCTTTTGCTAAGCTAAAAGCAATTTCGCCAAAAGCGGGATGTTGTGGTCATTGAAGTGCTTATCCGAAAATTGAAAGCATAAGCCCAATGAGTCCTATGATACCTTCTATGAGAGTGTGAACGTTTAAGTGAATCAATTAGAATTGCTTTGGCCCTCTCGTAAGCTTGTTAGGATTCTTAAAACGAATTTGCGTATTGACATACGCCATGAGATGTAGAATGTTGAAGTTTCGGTTGGTTATGCAAAAGAATTTCCGTTCAGACGGGAAGTTTCAGAGTTATTCAAAGAGGCCAGTTCCCAAATCGGTTCAGAGCTGAAATTTGAGTTCGAGGTCGATGCACTTTCTTAGTGTTTTGTATTGTCAAAAGGAGGGGCACCGATACCAAGATTGTCAATCCGAGAAACGAGAATTTGGTTATGGCTGTGAAGTTTCAAATACTTACATGGCAAAGTGTAGGAACTGCCAAATAAACTCGAATTTCGACATTCCGAAGTCGCCATAGAAACAGAAGACTCCGAATGCCGCTCGAAACCAGTCTACATAACCAACTAAGAGGAGAAACTCATAATCCACCTCAATCTTAATCCCGGACGTACAAAACAATAGTAAAATTTCGCTACTACATACTAAAAGTAAGAAATTAACTGCGATGTCCATTCCTGAATTCGAGGCTTGTTTTGAGCCCGTATTGGAAAGGAGGAAGTCTCGAAATTCCATAAGACTCAAATCGTTTTGGCAAAAAGTCAAGAACTGTAGCCTTGGGTTCTAAATAAGTATCCTTGTCCATTCCTTTCAGTTAGATAACTAGATCGAATTACTAGATGGTCTGTTGGACTCCGGAACCACTATAAGTTGTTTTCGATGCGGATAAGACCTGCAAGCTAATGAATATTAAGGTTTCCACAGCCGACGGAAGGTCTAACTAGAATTTAGGCAAATTAAAGGGGGAGGTAAAATACTACAACGTCAAGAAATCGATGGAATTCTACCGTATGCCTTCGTTACTTAGTTATTGATTTTTTTTTTAGTCTTATGGCTTGTTGCCCAGCAGATTGCGAGTAGTTGAGCTGGAGCTCCAAAGATTTTGTCGGGACAGCACTTCCATAGATATTGACCAACATGACTTGTCCGCTGAAGGGAAAGCAAAGTTGCTTCCAATCGGATTATAATGTTAATTTTGGACCGATGTTTGTAAAGGCTCGAGTGAGAAAGTTGATTGTTAATTCAAATTACAAATTGGAGGACCCGCAATTGGTTGTACCTTAAGTACCTTAGGCAACTTTCTTTTGAAAGACATTCGCCAGTGATGCCACTTCAGGGTTGTCAGTCTAGGAGACCTGTACTAAAATAGGGCCTAGGGGTTTTGTAACGGGCTGAAGCGGCAGTTTGAAAAACCCGCAAATGGAGTTCAATAAAAAGGGCGTTGCCACCTAGTGGAGTTAGTTATCGATATTCAGCTGTTAGCAAATAGTGTTTTTAATAGACATCTGCATGATGTCACATTCACATTCAAATGCACAAAACTCAAAATGAGTTGAATGAATTTGAAGCAAAGCCAAACTGATTTGAGTGAGTTGATTCGCTTACGTACGACTCAGGCGCACAAAGAACAGAGAAAGAGAAACGAATGGAATGACGTGAGAACTCAGATAACTGAGACGCTGAATTCGAACGATTTGAATTGCAACTGTAATACGCACGAAAAAAACAAACAAACAAATTTTTATAATTATATATAAATTAAAACAACAAATTTAAGCCAAAATAAAAATAACGCGGACTACAAATACCTACGGATTCATCGGCTTCTTTTATTAAGGCGTCCATGTTTGAACTGCAGGTCTCTGAAAATTCGAATTCGTACGGGTCGGGTCGGGTCGGCATTTTATTAAAAGGGCATCCAATTTAAAAGGAAAAAAACTCGAGAACATCTCGCCTTGACTGTGGTCTAACCTACGTCCGTAGAAGTGTGTGATCGCCAAAATTTGCCCTCCCTTCCTTTGGTCATCATTTATTCCACCTGTCCTACAGGAATATCATGCTAGCTGAAGACAATTGCGGTTACGAATTAATACATTATACATTTTATTACCTTATTTTGGAAAATATTACTTAATAAAGACATCATGTTTAAAGGTCTTGCGGAGCATCAACCGCAAGGTGTAAATAATTTACAATCATCAAATTGTATGATAATAAAGCAAGCAAGTATAAAAAATAAAAGAAATATTCTAAAATTATTGACGTGCTTAAAACAAAATAACCCAAATGCCAAAAGCAATAAATAGTTTAAAATTATCAGAGAGCGTAGAATTAAAATAAAAATTTAATAATTTCATCCAATGTGGATCAAAGGAATGTAGACAAGAGCTCCAGAAAGTCGCATGAATTTTATTGCCTTTTTTTTTTCCCCCTTTTACTTAAATTTTCATTGGGTACAAAATCTCGGTTGGTAATTCCGTCATATATGGTATATGCTACAAATCTTGGCTGGCTATTACAGAGCCACAACTTTGTTTACTTACTGTGCATGTTATCCCGCGAAGAAAGCGCTTTCCTCCGTAAATGAGTTGGTGGTGATTGGCGAGTAATAAGGTTAATATGAATTCTCCCGAATTATCCCGATCCGAACATTTTCCCTTTCTTATTCTTATTCGTAAGCAAATTTAAAAAAAAAATTGAAAACTCCCTTTTTCGCCAATTCTCTTATTTCTCTTAATCGTTTACTATCGCACGAAATTATTCAACAAAATTAAACCTAGAAATTCGTACGCCGATCCGCCTGATGCTTGGTCCAGTCCTCGAGAACAGGCAAACGCCCGATTTATCTTAAATTGGCCTACTCGATCGCGGCATTATTCTAACCCGCAGATCTGGTTAAAGTCGGGAAACTGAACTTATTAGCTTCTGACGGTGGAACAAGGGACAAGGAAGAACTTCAGCCATGTTTGTTTTTTGCATGAGCCACAGCTGTTGATCATCTGTCATCAAATGAAATAATTTTTGGTATAATGGATGTAGCTTTGTGGGAATCGAAGTTTCACACTTGCGGAAATCCCATTTGTTTCACACGGATGGAGTCTTAGGGAAGGCTGTATTATGCAAATCGCAAACAAACATGGCTGAAGTTCTTCTTCGGAACTAAAATGTATAGTTTTCCAAATGTTTTGGCTGCTTAGCGATAGAAAAACCACAGATTGCATTAGATTTTGTTGGCACTAATTCTTGGGCATAGTTAAAATTTTATCGCCTTCCATATTCCAATTGTTTCGGGCCACTTTGTATATATTTTTGTAGTAAATGGTACCGAGAAGAATTCAGATTTGCACCAAAAAATCATCACCTAACTATCAGCAAAAATGCCCGTCAAAATTTGATGGACAACAAAATAAGATTTTGTAACGGTAAAATCTTAAAGACGGATTAAGGATGGTGAATAGAATTCTGTGGGAAGACCCTGTTATATATATTTTGTAATCCACATGCGATACTGTTCATATAGAGTAGGACATGGAGCAACAATTCTAAGGTCTAATTTACCCTTGCAGGGTAAAAAAATTTTTGTTAAAAGTTTGCAACGCAGTGAATGAGTCGTCTCCGATCCTATAAAGTATGTAATATAATATCCTATATTGAAAATAATATATACTGCATAGGATCGGATATGACTCCTATATTACTTTATATTCTTGATCAGCATTATTAGCCGAGTCGATCTAGCCATGTCCGTCTGTCTGTTTTTACACAAACTAGTCTCTCAGTTTAAAAGCTATCTGAATGAAACTTTGCAGATAGTCTTCTATATGTTTTTACTACTAATTCGGATCGAAACACTATATTATATAGCTACTACTCTGAAATATCTTCACGGGATCCATAAATTGAAATATGTAAAGGGACTGAAATTAAATTTTGTATTCTTTCTCGCAATCCACCTTGGAAATACCGAATCGCAAAATCTCCTAACGCCATGCAACTTTCTAGTATTTCGCTTTCTTGTCTCCATACCGACCTTTAAAACGGCGCCCACGAACAGCCGTTCTTAACTATTTGCTTTCGCTCCCTCTCACTGCTTAGAAACGCTTTTTGGCTGTCTCCATACCGTACTTTGAGGGCGAACACTTGAATTTTTATGGGCGAAATTTGAACTTTCTGAGATTTTCTTATGGGGACGGCCAAATGTGCATCTGGCAACACTGGGTTACAATTTGGTATCGGTATTGCTACCATCCCTAGGCCATCAAAGGAATGGATTTTCGTGAAATAAATAGATTAAACTGGCGTTTGCATCTAAATAACAACAACAATCTCGTTCAGTACTCTGCGATCAATAGGTACAACGAACCTGATGCGTCGGGCGAACACCACGGAGAGGAGCTCCTACTCAGACAAATCGATTGTGCGACGGGGGCAACAACAAGAATGGATACGAAACAAAAACACCCAGCAACAACGCTGGTGCAGGCCGTAGACGCAGAGGATGATGGTGGTGGGTGTGGGGGTGGGTGTGGTATCGGAATTGGAGCAAGCGACTGCGCCGCTGCTGCAATAGTTGCAACCGAATGCGGTGGTGATAAGGCGAGTGTGATTCTCTTGTTTTCCGTGTCTATATGTATGTCTTTAACAAATAATTCTTATTTCTTTAGATTGGAGGCGCAGCGTACTGCGATTTTGAAATAGACTTGGCTGGCGGATATGGACATGCTGCCGCAGCTCTCTCGCCCACCGATGCAGTAAGGGCCGGGGCCGGGGCCGGAGGCCTTAGCTCCAGTCGCACCTCTATGAACAATTCAACCGAGAATCTAAGCTATGCCAGTGACAACTTTTACGGTGACGACCTTATTTTGCTGGATGATGACGACGACGTCGGTGCAGAAGAGATATCACTAAACTCAGACGATTGCGTTTATGCCTATCGAGGTGACGGGGCGGATTTCGACCAAGACCTGGAGCCGAGTCTAATGGGCCGGGGAAGGCAACATCACCTGGAAATTGGCCTTGGGCCCAGCAACACTGGTGCTGCAGGATGTGGTGGTAGCTTGATATGCGGAGACGATGAGACAGAATTCCTGGAAATGGATTTTGAACCGGACCCGTCGTCGGAGCTGGAGTTTGCCGGCGGAGGAGCACAGAATCTGGGATCTGCGTTGCCGCAGGCTAATCTACTACTAATGCAGCGTGACTACAGCCAAATGAGTGGCGTCGTCGGAGCAACGCCCACGCACGGAAGGCAGCTCTACAGTTCACCCATTGACGACTTTCCGCTGCAAGATGACATGCCGCAGCAGCAAAAGCAACGCCTGAGTAAAAAATTTGCCCGCATTAGCTTAAATTTGGACCAGATTAAAGACGGAGGCGAAAGCAGTGGCTGTGGGGTGCATGTCGACGAAATTTTGCGCGGTGGCAAAGAGAAGGATGTGGACACCATAACCGGGGGTGGGCCTTCGTCCGCCCAGGCGCACTCTCTGCCAAGCACATTATACACAAGTGTTAATTTCGGAAGGAGTACCAGCGTGCCCAGCAACCATCCAGAACCAAAGTTGACGGGAGCGAAACCCAAGCGGTTGACCAACTCTTCGTCCGTGATGTCAAAAAACAGCGTCAGTGCCTCCACGAAATCGCGCCGATCTCATAACTCCACCAGTTTCGATGAACGTTGTTATAGCTGCACCGATTTTCGGGCCTCTTCCCACCAGCAGTCATCGGCAGCGCAACCAGGTGCAGAACAAGGTGCAGCCACCATGTTTATGGCTGCTGCGGCCATGGTGGCCTTGGTCTCTTCCCAGTCGTCCTTGGCACACTTTGAGAGCAGCAACGAGGAAAACTGCTTAGACTGTCTTGAAAAGGAGTTCCTGGCTAACACCATCGGCAAGGTCCTAGACCCGAGCACGTGCCCGAAGTGCCGGAGGCGAACGGGAGCTCGTGGAAGCTGCATGTCACTCTACAACCGGTTAGAGCAGGCACGATGTCGCAGCGGTTCACCTGGATACTTTGACGAGGGGGGTAGACTGTTTGCCGGCTGGCATAGCTCATCTGGAGTCGGGAACGGGCCCGATCTGGCTGGCAGCAACCAAAGGTTTATTTCTTGTGACAATAATTTATCCAGCGGCGTGCAGGTGAGAGCATGCTTTTGAAGTTTAAAATGTTTAATTTCAAAGAAAATATTATTACTTTCACTTAAACCGCAGATGCTTAAGAACAAATTTTCAACCGTGCCACTAGTTACGCGTCTATCCACGGATGGGACGTGTGACGAGGAACACCTAGTGCAGGCACTAGACCATCTGCACGTTTCATATGACCAGGCGCTATTGCGGAGTTATTTTGAACATTTGGTCGTGAGGCGTCACGGCGAAGGCAGTTGGAATCTTAAGCAGTTGTTGTTGCAGAGCTCAAAGCGGCAAGGAAATCATCGCAAACTCAAGAAGCTTATTGAGCTGGCGACCCAGCACCAGCTAATCGTGCAATTTAAGCGGGTTTGTCGACTATTTTCTTTGTAATTCTTTGTAATTTGTTGTGATATTGTTCATTTGTTTTACAGGCCAAGGTAAGTCAAACTGATGTTGTGCCTGTAAAGGTGTCTGATATACTGGAGGCCTGGACATGCAAGCGCGATCTCTCTATGCTGCGGCAACTAGATGCGCGCTTCCATCGCGCAAATGTGATAGGTAAGATTGTTATTGCTACCGAATTTAATTAATTTGTTTTGTATATTTTTTTTGTATATTTATATTAGAACTATTTCTGATTTGTAACGCTACATTGCGATCTTTACGATAATTCCATCATACTTTATATGTTGTTTTCACTATTTAAGTAAATTAAAAGAGCTTCTATCCGTATTATTTTAAGTCTTTGCATTCTTCTAGTGAAGTTACAAAACAACAAAAATCAAAGCATGATGCATCTTTTTAGAAGTTTTTAATCAAAATATTGAAAAAAAACGCATTTACACGAACATGCATTCCAATATTTGGAAATTTATTTTAGAATTACTAAAGTCTTTCAAATTTAATCAATTGGAACATTTCTTAATGTAACAATGTTCAAAAAATATTATTTTAGATAACTTTTATAAAATAATGTAGGACCATACTGTCGTGCTAATGGATTACTCCAAAGTCCTTTTTCAAGAATAGGGAGCATAATACCTGTTTGTTTTTTTAGCTTTTCAATATATTTTTATACCCTTGCAGCGTATTATAATTTTAGTCAGAAGTTTGTAATGCAGTAGAGGAACCTTTCCTACATTATAAATAATAAATATAAATTTTTGATCAGATTCAACAGTTGAGTCGGTCTAGCCATATCTGTCTGTCCGTCCGTTTCTACGCAAACTAATGTTTCAGTTTTAAAGCTATCAAATAAAACTTTGTAAATAGTCTTATATTTATACGATCTTATAGTAAGTAAGTACTATCACTAGTAAGTAAGTAGGAACGGGCTGCCAGAATAAGTATGCGTACGCACACGACGCCCAACTTTGACTGCTTAAAAAACTTATCTAGATAATTGATATCAAATTAAAATAAAAAAAACCAAATGTTTACAAATTTTTTACAAGAAAAATTCTGCGTACAATTAAGTTCTTAGATTATTAATCCCAGTTTTTGAAATCTAACGATGCCCAACGCTGCATACAGAGCAAATTTGAATCCATGTTTCTGAATATAATGAATTTCATATATGTGAATTTTTGGTTTTTAAATTTTAATAAATTAAGTTATATATTAAGGAAAATGAAAATTGAATAAATATATTATTAATAAATGGGTAAACAAAATAAAAAAAATTAAGTCGATATCAATTATCTAACTATGTTTTTTTAGACGTCAAAGTTAGGCATCGTTTTTGTACGCGTACTTTTTCTGGCATGTATAGGTGCCATAGGAACGTTCGGAAAATTTAAAGACAAAAAATAGTTTCGAGGTTTTTGAACATATATTTTCTTAGTTTGAGATATGAAAATTTTTTATTATTCATGAAACTTTTTTTTATTATTTTTATTAATGAGAATCGGACGGCTATATCTTTTAATATCTAGTCTAACATATGAGAACTACCTTTAAAATATAAGAATTTTGTTAAATTTTAGAATTTTTCTTTGAATTTTATTAAAACCGGACAACTATATCATATACAGAGGTAGTCAAAAGTATTTAAGTAAAGAAAAATTTTTTGCTTATCCCAACTTTTTTTAGTTTTTATTTTTGTTGTTGATCAATTTCGCTGGAATAGATTTTATCGCGTAGCTTGATCTATGCAATTGTATGCGGATTGTATGTTGTCTACAATATAAATTATGTTACTCCGGTGAACTACGAAAAATGGCATTTATTTTCTTTAGAGTATACTGATAAGCTTATAATGTTTGGAATACTGTTTCATGAATTTATTTGGTTTCAGATTAATTCGTTAAAAGTTTGTTAAAAACACATTGATATACAATATACAAGATTTTTAGGATGCCCATTTCAGGGATATGGTGGTGTATGCTATTTTACATTTTTGGGTGGGGTACTCGGTAATATTTCTTGAAATCAGATAGAATATGTAAATATTTTACAAAATCTGGGTTTTTTTTGTTTTGAACTAGACTATTTCCAAACATTGGCTGTATCCTGCAACATAATGGTGCTCAATGTCACAGAGGATGAACGCCTATATAATGTTTATAAATCGATGTTCATGCTGTTAGCTATCATAAAATGTCAAGGGATTTCTGAAAAAAAAACATAAACATTTATGTCCTGTACTCAAAATAAAAGAAAGTTTGTTCAAATTAACTCTTTAATTTGATCATACCTTCATAAACTCTTTTTTAGCGGGGCTGAAACCCCTTAATCGAGGGCAAAGCTAATTTTTATAAATATTATATAATAATTAGCGAGAGTATTGCTTAAAAAATATTAAAACTATAGAAAATTAAATTATGATACGCGAATAAAAAGTGTGAAAATACTTTTGACAACTTCACAAGCATCTATTATTTTGCGTCTAGCACTGTCCGATGAACCTTTATCTTTCGATTTCTTTTTAGTCTTGCTTCTGCATAGATCAAGTTACGTCATAAAATTTATTTTAGGGAAATTGATCAACAACAACAAGAATAAAAACTAAAATAAGTTGGTATGTGCATATAATTGTGTGAAAAAACTTTTGACTAGGATACAGTATGATATAGTAGTCCGATTTTCATTAAAATGAATTTGAAATTCTATAATAACATAAAAGCTTATATCCCAGAGTAGATAAAGATTTGTTGAAAATTGTTTGTGGACATCGATATTTTCCGATGTTTCGCAAATGTTTTCAATGTTTTATTACATAACAACTTCGGCGTGCCAAAATTAGCTTAATTTCTTGTTTTATTTTATTTTATGCAAATCTGACGACAAATTGAAATGAAGCTAATCGTTCCTATGACAGCTATATGAAAAGTAGTCATCTTTTTTTAAAAAATGTATTGCGAAATTCTGAAACAATATAAAAGCTCATAACCGAGAGTTGGTCAATATGTTAAAAAACAGTGATGTTATATTTTTTCAACAAATTTACAGATCGTTTGCTTTATGATATAGTTGACCGATCCGGCTCGTTTCGACTAACTACTGTGGGCAAAAAGTAAGGTTAATTTGTTTGTAACATAAAAAATATTTATTTATTCTTTAAAGTAATCCCCTCCCAACAAATCCTTTTACGGTATAGCCATCAGCACCTTTTTCGATTCGGCTTTTATCTCCTCTATTGCCTTGAATTTCGTTCCCCGGAGTGGTCTTTTAAATTTTGAGAACAGCCAGAAGTCACGAAGCCAAATCAGGAGAATACAGTGGTGGCGAAACGATATGTGTCGAATTTTTGGCGAAATGGTCACGAAGGACGAGTGCCGTGTGAGAGGGTGCATTATCGTGGTGCAAAATCCAAGAGTTGTTAGCCCATAATTCTTTTGGTCTTTTTAGACGAATTGCTTAACGCAAACGACGCATAACGCTTTAATAATATTCCTTGTTCACAGTTTGGTGAGTTTGAAGAAATTCATAGTGCACCACTCCACGGAAATCGAAAAACCCCTCATCATGACCATGATTTTTGAAAGACTTTGACGTGCTCTTTTCGGTCTGGCCTCGCCTTTCGCACG
>VNJS01007614.1:0-69189 GCA_008042575.1 Drosophila watanabei
AAAAAAGATTTTGGAAAAGTCAAGGATTTCAGGAGTTGCCCTGCTAACTTGATATCAAGTTAGCAGGGCAACTTTGTGTTTTTAAAAAATAAATATAAAAAATTGAGCAACAAATTTTATTTTTTCACGAATAATTAACGAATAATAAACGGCAAATTCTGGCTAAAAAAGATTTTGGAAAAGTCAAGGATTTCAGGAGTTGCCCTGCTAACTTGATATCAAGTTAGCAGGGCAACTTTGTGTTTTTAAAAAATAATAATAAAAACTCGAGCAACAAATTTAATTCTTTCACGAATAATTAACGGATAATTAACGGCAAATTCTGAGCAAAAAAAAATTTGGAAAAGTCAAGGATTTCAGGAGTTGCCCTGCTAACTTGATATCAAGTTAGCAGGGCAACTTTGTGTTTTTAAAAAATAATAATAAAAACTCGAGCAACAAATTTAATTCTTTCACGAATAATTAACGGATAATTAACGGCAAATTCTGAGCAAAAAAAAATTTGGAAAAGTCAAGGATTTCAGGAGTTGCCCTGCTAACTTGATATCAAGTTAGCAGGACATCAAAAAAAAAGGATAAAAAATTGAACGGCAAATTTTTTTCTTTCACGAATAATTAACGGATAATTAACGGCAAATTATGGCATAATTAAAATTTTGATTTTCCAAAGTTGCCCTGCTAACTTGATGGTCATGCCATATTCGCATTGTGTGCGCCCCGAAAATACCACTTCTTGTTATTGTTGTTGTTTTTCGTTTGCTCTTTGGGGTGGGTGTGTCGCCTTAACCCAAGGACACTGGGTTTTCTTGTGGAAATCCCTTGGAATCCCATTGCTGAGGAAATTTTTGAGATAAGATAAATAGTTTTGCCATAATCTTAAAGGAAAATAACAAACTGATTTTATATTTATTTATTTTCTTAAAAAAAATCTAAAAGAAACCATTTGAATACAATTTTTAGACTATAATCTAAAAGTTTTTCCTTATTTCTATGTTAAATAATTAAAACATTTTAAATAATTTTCCTATAAATTAATTTAAAATTATTCATTAAGTTTTATTCTTTTCTTTCTTCCTAAAATATCTGTAAAACATTATGGCAAATCTTACTATAAAATCTTAAATTGTTTACAATTAAAATTACAAAATTTAAATAAATATAAACATAAGCAACTATATTCTTATAGTTTTTTCTAATTTCTATGTTAAATAATAAAAACATTCTTAAGAATTTTCCTATAAATTAATTTAAAAGTATTTATCAGGTTTTATTCTTTTATTTTCTTTCTAAAATATCTTGAAAATATTACTGCAAATCTCAATAATAATCTCAAATTCTTTACAATTTAAATTACAAAAATTAAATAAACATGTTACTACATTTTCACAATCACAGTTAACATAAAAAAAATAAAAAACCCGGAAACCGGTTTTTTTTCAGCTGGTCAAAGAAAAGGTCTTTAAAATGAGTATGTTTTTTTGTTTTGATGATTTCATGTAGCCATAAATTTACTGTTCAAGTGGCTGAAAAGCTTTAAGAACCCCTCACACCCCCTCCTCCATCACTATACAAACCCCTTGAAAAAAAATACAAAAAAAACTTGGCAAATTCACAATGGGAACTCGGAGAAAAAAAAAATGTTCTCGGATGCAAATTAGTGGAAATGTTCGCTCTTTCTCGCCAGTTAAAAATAAAAGTAACTGTGAAACAGGCAGAATTCTGCGGTATTTCGTTTTGTTTTTCTGAGGGTCTGTGTATAATGGGTTAATTAACTCTTTTAGAACTCTTTTTTATTAAGAGGTAATTAATCATGTATTGTGATCTTGATTTAAAGTAGCTGAAATATAATATTCATTCAAGTTCTTTAAGATTTGTAGACAAAAAAAAATTAGGAATTTATTGTAATTATTGAAATATAGTTTTAAAAAAGTAAAGAAATGTATCATAAAGTTTATAAAATACTTTAAAACTAATACAAAGGCTTCAATAATTATTGAGATATGATCTAAAATGTATCTTAAAATGTATAACTTACAAGTAATAAATTTTATTAAAAGAAAAATATGAAGAACCTTTCAAAAACTTATTTTTATGGTATATTGTTCTATAATTCTTATCACAGCAATTCCCCATAAAATCCAACAATAACCTACATATAGTGGGCTTATCTTTTCTCCAAGTAATCAATTTCTGCTCTAAAACTCGCGACTTGCACTTATGATATTCTTGTGAATAAAAACTTCTCTAGAGAGATTATTTGTACTTACATAGTATTTTTGTGCCAATAAGAGGGCACTTGTTAATTATAAATTTATTAAATTAACCTTGAACTTTTTCTATGAGACCCCAAAAAACCTAAAATATAATTTAAAACCGAGCACGCATAAATATTTTTCAACCAAATTCACTTTCAATTATTTTAGTTATTTTCCAAGCTTAGCTTTTATTCTCTCTTACGATTTTTCCCTTGGCTATAGCTGACCCTTTAGGTGACCCTTCCAGCTACTGTTCAATGTTCAGCGGACAGATAATCCCCGATCGATAGGAACTACTCCTACTATGGAGGGGCGGGGACAATATTAATAAATCTTAACGTGCGCGTCCCAACCTTGTTATGGCTTCTTTGTGAAGAGAGACCCAAGATTGTGCAGTCTTTGTGTG
Organism: Drosophila watanabei; assembly: GCA_008042575.1. NCBI lineage: Eukaryota > Metazoa > Arthropoda > Insecta > Diptera > Drosophilidae > Drosophila > Drosophila watanabei. The sequence goes on from VNJS01007614.1 coordinate 2,662, forward strand.
TTCGCTTTTCTTTCTTTCTTTCTGTTTTTTTTTCGCTTTTAAGTTGATGTTGCCGGCTGATAATGGGAAGCTGATTGAAAGACCCTCCCCCTGGTGCCCCTGAAAACCCCCACAATCCCGAAATATGCACTGATGATGATGATGATGATGATGATGATTTCTTTTGATGAACAATTTCCAAGGGACAGACAATGGAAAGGCCAGCAGCTTGCTCAGCTCTCTATATGTATAAAGTATAAAAATATATATACACAAGTCGCCTTTCGAGCTACATTTGCATCCCAAACAAAGCTGCTTTCTTCCGCTTATTTAAGTGATTCGGTTTTGCTAGACAACAGGCAAAAAAAAAGTAAAGTGGAAATGCGAACAACAAAATGATGCGTTTATGTAATGCCAACACAAAGCTGCCAACAATGGCCATCAATGGTCAACAAATGAATTGCCAAATGAAAACATTTTATCAGATTTCATATTTGCCAGTATTTGCCTCAATGCACTGAGAAAATATAAAGTTGAGAAGGAGAAAGGTTTAATAAAAAGAAGAAAGTTTGGTAGTGATGTGAATTCTATAAAACTAAAAGGTTATACTATTTTTAAGCTAATAAATAGAATTTATCTCACTTAAAGATAGTTTAAAAAGTATCTTTAAAAAAGTAATATTTTAAGAACTTATTGAATCAAGTTCCTTTTCTCGGTGTGACTTTTATCTTATCGCTTCTGTTAGGGGCTTATGATATTACTTCGAGCACTCCTTTCAAGAGCCCAAGCGCCGCTCTCCTGACATTTTAATAAATTGCTCTTGCCACGCCTGGATTTTGTCTTGAATTGACTTTGGCGTGGGCTCCGAATGGGTTAATGAAGAAATGGTACTGCCAAGCCTTCATCTGCTATTCCCATTACCATTAGCCAACTGTTTTCTTTAAGGCTCTTTCTCTCTGTCTCTGCCTACAATTTCTTATACATGTTCGCTGAAATTATGAGACCTGATGGATCGCTTTTATGAGTCACTGTGCATTCGCTGAAAATTTGTCACGAAAACCGTGAATTAAGGGCAGATGTTTGTCGAAGGGGGAATACTCTATCTATAAAAGGAGTGAGTCATTGATATAAAAAAGAAATGTCAATTGGGATTTACTATAAATATTGTAGGAAAAATATATAGAATATATAGAGGGGGAATTTGTTTTGGGATATTAATAATATTATTCATTAGATATTATTAGATAATATCTTAAAAGAACAATAAATATCTGTTACATTTTCTGGATCATTGCATAAACTTTCATTAAGATTTTTCATAGTTTTGTTGAATTCTACTCACTTTATTTAATGATTCTTAAATAATTCAAAAGTTCATTGACATCCTTGTGAATGATTTACTTCTCTGTAGTTTTAGATATTAAAATTCTGCAGAAAAACGCAACGGATATGCCTCGAAACGACTGTAAATTTATAAAGTACAAAAAAAGGCAAAAAATATTACATTTTTGTTTTCAGGCGAACGGAACCGCTTTATTGATATGCAAATAATTTTATTTTTTCGCTGCTTACTTTGTTTTCATTTTTTTTTTTGTTTTTTTTTTTTGCTGGTCTGTTGCATTCAACAGTTGTGCCCAGCGGGTGACTCAGTCCCGGGGTTTAATGAATTTGTATGGCAAAATTGTATTTTAGCTAGCCTGCCTTTTGCTATCTTATCGCTATTCCTCAGACTTTTGCTGCCTTATCACAGGGGCGAGGGAAATAAATAGAGAATTTGAGATATGACCAACAGTCTCTCTCTCTCTATCAGCGGTATATGTTTCCGTCCTCGAGCTGGTATTCCTCTGATTTTGGAAGGGCCTCCCAAATAAAAAGTATGCCAAGTTTGTTTAATGTTTGTTCTCTGCTCAAAAAATCAACTTGACTTTGCCTTGAGCTCTTCTGTTCTTTATTTGAAGAGGAAATATGCGGGTCCCCTTATACCATACCAAACCATATCAATGAATTGATAAGCACCCGAATGAACTCCAAGGTTTCTCTTTAAATGACACTTCAAGTGCTTAGGGGCAGGAGGGATTAAGTGCAGCATTCCTAGAAATTCTGTGGCGCACAGTGTTTGTATTTGTTTACTTCTGTGTTTGTTTCGAGTTCTAAATTGAAATCATGAACAATCAATGCCTTTTGCTTGATTGAAATCTATGCAATGGGATGACGTACATTGTACCTCGAGCATAGATTGATATAAACAAATTGCTAGAGTTGCTTTTCATATATTTTTCATAAAGAAATGTAAGCTTTAAAGCATACTATTCATATTTTAATATTGTATAATATTTCTATGCATTCCTGTTCGTGACTAGCTTCACCTTTTCATCATTCTGATTAAAAATCGATTTCATTTTGCCCTATTTACAAATGGAAAATGCATAGAAAATGTATGGAAAATGCCACTCCAATCAGCTGGACTCTCTTGACCCTCCTGTTGGTTTTCATCTGGCTAATGCAAAACTCATCAGCTGCAATTGTTGGGGGGAGGAAATGGTTGGTTGCAGGGGCTATGCCCGACTGACTGCTCCTAAACACTTTCCATCGTAAACTCGTTGGAATTAAGCAGCGAACGCCTCAACATATTGCCACACAAATCAAGCGAAAAGTCACTGATGACTGGGGAGGGGTTTTCCCCCCATTGAAATTTGAGATGTGCATCAAGTTAGCAGGGTATCTTTGGAAAATCTAAATTTTGATTATGCCATAATTTGCCGTTAATTATTCGTGAAAGAAAAAAATGTTCCATTCAATGTTTTATCCAGAATGCTTCTGCAATTCCTGTCTGGATAATTATCAAAAATAAGTTTTGACTAGAATGTTAACAGACACATATATATATATATATAGTATATAATGCTTTATCTTTTATTTTGTAATTTTAAGTGGAAATTTAAAATTAATTGAAATTGATTAATAAGCAGAAAAGATTAAGTAAGCAAAGAGCATGGCAAGTTATTATATTTATTTAAATCAATAAAAAGACTTTTGTAAAAGTTGCTACAGTACAGTAACATAATGACAAATTCTATAGTTTTTCGATTAAAAAATAAGAAAAAGAAGAGTAGCTAACCGAAGTATAAAATAAAAAAATATGTTAAATAAATTATTAGTAAATGAAAATTAAAATAAAATAAATATTGAATTAGCTGGGAAAAGCAGTCCTTAGACCTTGACTGCTGTTCGAAAACTGAAAGGTTTCTTAAAAATTGGCCAAGCAAGTCAAAAATAATGTGTCAAGGCCAACTAGGAAGCTTTCGTTTGTGATTTTCTAAGACAAACTATCGATTGTCATCGATATATGCAAATGAAAACATCGAAGAATCTGTTATCACTAATTTGGCGATATTATTCAAAAGTTCTCAGTTCTAAGTGTATTTTCAGTGGTCACGCGTGGCAATGACGTCACCTGGCCGTGACTTAATCGAACTCGAATGTTAATGCCTCTCTGTATTTATCGCTCGGGAGTTTTTCACCAAACGATAAGGGTCGTTTTCCCATCATTATCACTGATAACAGTGATTCATTAAGTGTCACAAAGTAGAGAGTGTACTAAGTGCTCTTTTTATTCCTATTCTCTGTGATTCCCCCAATTAAAACCAATTGAAATGCAACTCATTTGGCGACAAGCGAATGAGTTTAGTGCCTTCTGCCATTGACACGCAATGTGCGCCCTTGAACTTGAGCAATTGCCTTTTTGTTTGAGGGACAGCGAAAGCTCATAAGTCAAGGTCAACAGGGTGTGCTCAAGGTTCAAGGATGTGTGTGAGTGTGCTTGCTTGGGCACAGAAATAAAACAGGAGGAAAAAAGTAACTTGTGAACGCCTTTAGCAGAATTTTTGCCGGTTTCTTGTAAGCTTACGAATTTGGTTTTCTTAAAAGTTGAAGTTCAGGGGTTGTCCTGCATACAAAGCAATTATAATTAGGCTTGGCAAAGAGCCCAAAAAAGAAACCTTTAGAAAGTCAGAGCAGCTGGTTTAAATAGGGGTTCTTTATGTTTACTCATAGTAAAAAAACATTTTTTGGTATAAAAGTGATTTATAATATTTTTTAAAGCTTAAAGGCACTTTTAAAGTCTACAAATTAATATTTATGATAAAGTTTTGTTCTATAAAAACAATGATATTTCCATATACTGCAACCTGTGACCCTTTTACCGATCAATATCCAAATTGCCAACGCTTCTGTATCTGCCGTGAAGCACTTAAGCCCCTCCCCCCCCACCATGTTGCCCCAAATAAAACAAATAAAGGTTTTAACCAGGTCATGCCAGTTTTCAGCTGAAAACCCGCCCCCCAAAAGGAAGGAAAGGAACAAAAACAAAAACCAAATAAACCAAGCTGTCAGACAGGTCAGCAGCTCCATTCCATTAACTTAACTGAACCAAAACTGACGCAGTGTGCCTTACTTATGCATGTGGCTAACCCCTTCCCCTCGGTACTTTGGGGAGTTCGAGCCGGGCCGAGTCGGTTTGCGTTGCATATTCAAAAGTCGAACTCACGCAAAGGCAATTTACCGTTTACGGTTCATGGCATATCCCACCGTCGGCAACATCGCACCATCGGGGTACAAAATACAGGGAGAAAAAATAATATATTTAAAATAATAGTATAATTTTTAATATATATACAAAAATATGTTGTTAAAAACAATCTTTAGAGATGAATATAAAGCTGTTTCTGACCTAGACTCTTCCTCTATCTGTAACTTTTTGTTAAGCAGCTTAAGACTAGATCTGGTTGGGATTTATAGGGCTTTGAACTGGGTTACGTGCTATTACAGTCTTTTGGAAGCAAATCATAGCTCTTAAGGTCCTAAAAAGAGTAAACATTATATGATTTCTATTTTAAGGCTCTTAAAAAGATTATTAAATTGAATAGTCTCATTATTTTGTACTATTTGGGAATTAGAGGGCTTTGGACTTCCGTTCCATTTTCTAATTTCGGTTGCAGATCTTAATTAATAATAATGTTCCAATTTTGATTTATATTGTATAATTTATTTGTTAAAGAACCTTGGAACTTTTGTATAATATTTTTTAATATACATTAAAATTTTGCCAAATTTATTATTTATTCTCAGTGCACTACAACAACCAAGAGCAATGAAAAGACTAAAAAAACAAAGCAACAAGAAGAACCAAACCAAGCAAAACCGAAATTCAAAGGCAGCCAAAACTGATAGTTAAACCAATTAGCATGTTCTTGTTTGCTCACCTCCGCTGGAGGAGGGACAGGGGGTGGTGTCCGGGGTGGTGTCTTCTCACACACACTCTTTTCTACACCTACACGACGAGGTGTTTGCTTTTAACGGGCCTTTTTGAACTTTGGCCGCACCCTTGGCCACCAATGAAAATGCAGCTGTTTGCCAAAACCGGATTGCTGGTAGCAAGTAGAGCTTACCCCGGTGTTTTTTTTATTTGGTAATCTTTTGAATGCATCAGTTGAACTTTATAGTGGAGGGGAAGAGCTGTGTGGAGAGGGGGGTAGGAGCTCATATTACTTGAGTTTTTATTACTATGGAAATAGTACTGGGAACGAATGAGAGAACCGAAAATGTTTGTGCAATTAGTAAGAGGTTTTATTAAGCGTTTTTGTTGTTAAATGTTAATAGCTTTATTTAGGGATTGAGGAAACTGTATAAAAATATGGTAAAGTAGATATATGGGTTAAAAATAATATAGTAGAGTTATAAAAATATTTATTGATCGAAAAATATTGATATTCAAAACATTTTTCTTAAGTAAAAAATTCAATATATTTAAAAATGTATAGTTTGGACTAAAACAACTTTGCAAGGACCTATAGTACTTTAGAATTTAATTAAAGACTTTTCTCTTATTAAAATAAAACGTATAATTTTAATATTTAATACATAATTAAAGTGTACTACTATTTTAACCCCACAAAAATACGTAAGGCATGCTCAAATCACCTTTTTTGACCGCTCGTCATAGACCCTCACACCTTAACCTGTTTTCGGGCCATAATATTTAACTATCCAGTAACTGATTTGCATATCTTTATGGCCCACATGATGTGCTGTTTGACATTGGGGAAGCAGCTGACTACCGACTCAAAACCCGATCTGATCGAAACGAACGCTGATATTGCATTATTTGCCGAGTGCAAAGGCAAGTTCCACCCACAAAACCATGACGATGAGACGCTGCTGTCATGCGATTTTCTCCGCTTTTGACACATTTACACATTTGGTTTTCCCATTCGGCTCTCTTGGCTCAGGCTTTTCACACGATTGCTGCGACTCAGAGCTGCGTTTCCTCGCTTTCCATCGCTTGGTGGCGGCTTTCCAACAGTTTTTCACACTAGAAAAATATAGGAAATCCATTTTAATTAACCATTTTGAGAGGGATTTGTAGAAGATAAATATACTTTGATATTGAGAGAAAGAGTAGGGGAATTATTTAATTATTTAATATATTATTTAATACAAAATATATGATTAAAAAATACTTTTAATACATATTTTTCAATGGTTCATATTATAAATTTTATAGAAGAAATTTATTAAAAAATCTGTTAAATATAAAGTCACAACTCGGGTGTTTTTTTTTTTGCAGTGAGGCTTTTCCAGCTGCGTCTCATTTCGCTGCTGCATGCCGCCCATTCTGGGGCTCCCCCCTTTCATCACATTCTCCTCCCATTCTGCGGTCGGTTATTGTTGTTATTCAAGCGTACCCATCGTTCGCGCATATGAGCGAAAACAAAAAAAAAAAATAAAGAAAAACAAAAAACAAAGAGAAAAGCGGCAACAAATCGTAAAGCAGGAAGATGAAAAAGTTTGAAAACAAAAACCGCATTAAAGGTTCATTTGGCTGTCGCTTTGTTTGCCTTTTGCCGTCGCGCGTAGGTTAAACAGTGTGCCTGAGAGACTGAGACTCGCAGATGCTTAGATACACGGCTATTCAGGTACTCAGATACTTGGATACTTGGATACTCAGATACGAAGAGGCCAGACGGCTGCCGGCTGGCCTAGATACAAATTGGCACTCAATGGAGATGGTGCCGTGTCACGAGGTGTTGCAATAATGGAATTTTTTAGAACTACAAAGAATAAAGTTAAATAATTCATTTAAAAAAAATATGTGATGAAGTTGTATTCAAAACTGGGTTTATTTATATATCTTATATTAATTTCTTAACATTTTCCTTTAGATATTAAAAGCCAACTATGGAAATTATGATAAATGAGACTTTAAGTTCGTTTGACAATCTAAAAGATACACAATTATTCTTCTATTTTTATAAATCGGAATTTTCTAAACACATTTCCCAAAATTTCCCTTTTAAAAACCCCTAAAATTACCTCAGCACTCACGAATGTTGTACCATCTCTAGCTGTCATTTTTCAGGCTTTTCTTTAAAGACATTTGACGTTCCGTCTGAGTTTTTCCCCAACCCTGTCACGTTTGGTTATTGCGTTGCTTTAGCTTTTGCTGCAGCACTTTTGCCACTTCATCGCCGGATCTCAGACGGGCCCAGGCCTGGGTTCGGGGCTATTGCTCTTGGGGAACTGGAACTCAAACTGGAGCTGTGCTGCGGCGACCAAAGTGAAATTATTATTATTCGCTCTTGACGAAACAGCTTTGGATTCGATTGGCAGCATTAGCCACTTCAATGCCGGTGGCCCCCCATTCCAGGCGTCATTAAAAGAAATGTTAAGAGCTGATTTGAAACGAGCGTGGAAAATGGAAAGCATTTTGAGACGCTTTAATGCCATCAAGTGATCAGCTTCAATGGATGGTTTTTACACCCATTAAAATGTTGTCAAACTGTGACAATTTTCTATTAAAATTGGATATGTCTTCAGTTCTGGAAAGTGAAGGGGCTAGCGTCTATTTTAGATGTTTACAAAATCTAGAATTAAAAAAGCAATAGTTAAGATTTAAGATCTTCCCGAGCAAAGTTGTCATAGTTTCCACTTGCCATTCAACTCGGATCTTTGATTTTCTAATCATTTCATAATTTCCGAGCTCAAACGTGAATTGGATTATTAGAATTCTGATATATTACGTGAAGTAGAGTAGCAGATATACAATTCCCCACTGCATACTGACCCACATAAAGTGTTTGAGCTGTAAAAATTAACCAACATCACGTATGTTGTTGCCGTGGAATTTATTGTTATGTTTCCTTTCGTGTTTTGTTGTTTTTCTTTTCCTAGCCTAAGCCAATAAGCGTTTCCAATGTATTTATGCCGTGAAGAGCCATCGATACTCAGACAAGGTTCTTGGACAACCTGAAACCTCTTCTCTATAGAGTATTTCCATCAAAAAATTGGACACAGCAGCCACAAGCACTTGGTATAAAAAATATATATATAGAGAGAGAGATAAATAATAAACTGAGTCAATCGTGCGGGGGCAGCAACCTCCAAAGCCAAATAAGATGAATGTTGTTGCTATTTAAATTTCTAAGCTTGTAGCGTCAAGCTGTCGCCTTCTGTGACTTGGGGTAAATATAGTTTATAATGCTGGTTTTTCTGGTGTTTTTTTTTTGTATTTTTTTTATAATAAAATGTCAGTCAGTCGTGCTCTTGTTGTTTAAGATATATGCGTCATGACAAATTGGATTCTGCTCGAGGTGAAGATGAAGATGAAAGTGTGTTAATGGAAAGACTTTAAAGAATTGTTTAAATTGTAATTTCAAGTTTGAACTTAAAAGATTAACATTAAAGGATTGGAAAAGAAGGATCTAATAACTTTCAAGATAATATTTAAAGCGGAAAATGCTTGTATTTTGCCTTAAACTTTTATCAAAAACATGATAATCCTTTAAAATAATTTAAATATTTAAATTTGATTTAATAATCATAGAAATAGTTATTTTTAAATTCTGTCTGATTTTCTGGCACTTATGTAAATATTGTCGGGTTTCTCATGACTGTTAATTGTTTCTTAAAGTGATTCTACCCTTCACTCCCAGTTATTATATAGAATAGCGTCTCTCCGTTGCCAAAGTAAGTGACCCATATACATGAAAGATTGTTTGATTTATTGATGGATAGGATGTCTCATTGGAGACTCGTGATTTGTCATCGCCCACGACAGAAATTGTTATTCCCGGTCCGTACATGGAGTGTCATGTAACTTTTACTTTTTCAGCGGCTCAAAAAGACACAAAAATGGGGGAAAAAAGCAAAAGACGAATGTCACGTTTCCGAGGGGTATGGGTATGGATGGGATGTTAGAGTAGGTTAAACGTTGCGCAACCCGATACGATGGTTAATATTTGTACATGTCATGTGTGTATGCCATAATTGAGTAACTCATTCTACGAGATTTCTTACAAAGAAATGTTTTAGAATAACTATTAAGTAAAATATGAAGGTAGAAGTCAGTTAAACATCTCAGCAGATTATTATTTTAACTACTAATTTACTTCATTTTAATCCCTTTTGCATATTTCTTTCCTATAAACCTTACAAATATCAATGTTTATTAATCCAAAACATCTCAATATTCACTTTCAGTTTGTGCAATAGTCGAATACGAGTACGCGGCCAAGGAGCCGGACGAGCTGGATCTCCAGAAAGGTGCCATCATCCATCGAATCAAGCAGATGCCCGGCGGCTGGTGGCAGGGCACCTTAAAGTCCAACGGCGTCACAGGAATGTTTCCGGATAACTTTGTCCGTGTCCTGGACTCCAGCATCAGCAGCAATGGCAATGGGAATGGGAGTGCAGACCACAGTGATGAGGGAACATCTGTCCAGTTGAGGTTCGTTCCTTTAGTAACAATTTTAATGACGCAATCCCTAGAATTTACATGTTTTTTCTCCCTCTTCCTATTCCGCCAATTCAGGGACAAATCCGCGACTTCCAACCGCCGCTGCAAAGTCATCTATAGCTATACACAAGTCAACGACGACGAGCTGACGCTGGCCGTGGGTGATGTCATTGAATTCCTAGGGGAGGTGCGTACACACATACAGGGTCAGCCCAGGGGGGAGGTTGGGTGCCGCCTGCTACCCCCATTTAACCTATTGGGCCAATAGAAATTGAAATTCGTAAGGCACTGAGAGAATGCAGTGAAGATTTCTACAACTAAATGAGAACTTAACAGACTTTAAGTAATAATTTAAATGTAAACAGAATAATGAGTTATTTATTTAATTTCTTATTAAATTTCTATAAAGTTTGCTTGTAGAACATACCTTTTCATTTCTCTCAGTGCCTTACATTCGGCTTGGTCTGTTATTTTCACTCACTGTGCCACTTGGCTTTCGGATTCATTCCCATTTAGGTCGAGGAAGGCTGGTGGCGCGGTCGTCTGCGCAGCAAAGTCGGCGTCTTCCCATCGAACTTTGTGCAACATATCGAGCCGTCACCGATTTTGGCCTCCAAACGGCCGCCAACGATTGGCGCCACGGTGGCCACATCATCCCTAACGGCCAAGGCGTCCAATATTGCCAGTAGCAGTAGCACAGGCAGCACATCTACAACAGCAACAGCAACAAATTCATCGAAGCAATCGACCAGGAGCAGAGCCACGGCGGCAGCAGCAGCAGCAGCAGTCACATCCGCTCCGTCGGTGGCGGAACCAGCGGCCATAGGATCAGTTATCGGAACGGGCGCAGCAGCAGGCGCTAATGTTCCCATGCTGCCACCGAAGCCACAGAGGGAATACTGCCGGGTGGAGTTCCCCTATGCCCCACAGAACGATGATGAGCTGGAACTTAAAGTCGGCGATATCATCACAGTGATCAGCACCGAGCTGCCGGACAAGGGATGGTGGCGGGGCGAGATCCGGGGCAAAGTTGGTGTCTTTCCCGATAACTTTGTCAATATGCTGGCACCATCGGAAGGTGAGTTTTCACCAGGGATTTCCCCTGTCTCCACTTGCATTGGATTTTCAGTTTATTTCCCCTTTTTCTTTTCGGTCTGTCAAGTTTGTTGTCATCAAGCCAATCCACCTCTCATCTCAATGCATCCCCTTGTCTCTTTGTTTACTCCTCTTAATTGGAGGCAATTTTCCCCCCAAAACGCACATCGGCTGTAAAACGTAAAACTCGAGTCGTTAGACTTGGATATTGATGTCGTGACGTAGCCATCGTAGCCGGGGCTGTGGATCAAAGTCAATAAACGTTTGTTTTGATAATTGAATTAATTAAAAAAAGAGACACCATTGCCAGGCCCCTCCCCACTGTCCCGTGAATGCGGGCTGCTGCTGCTGCTGCATTTTCCCTCGGATCGTTAGTTTTCCATCGTGTGTGCAAAAAGATTTTGATATGACTTAATTGCCAGTTGCGAATATGAATCAGATAGCTTTTATTACCGGTGTGTATAATGTGGTTATTTTTAACCGGGGATTTGTCTACGCACAGTTTCTTTTATTTGTTTGCTTAATAGGGTTTTTATAAGGCTTTTTAATGGTAATCAATATGGAAAGTGAGTGTAACAATGATATATCGTTAAACTTTCATTTAAGAGAAGAAGCAACTTGAATTAGATTATAAATTATAAGATTATAAAGCCTTAGAGCTAGAAGTCCCCAAATTATTAGTTTTACAATTGTTCCATTCACGCTTCTCTATACTTTACTTAAATGTTTACCACCTTAGCAGGCTTTATCCCCATTTATCACCAGAGAGTAGCAAATGGACATATGCTCTTAGATATGGAGTTCCTAATAGTATTATCAATTTTATGGCTAGTTAGTTGTCCCAATCGAATCGCTGCCACCTTAGGTACATCACATCACCACCATTACACGCACCTCACGCACCACGCACTTTTCAATTGAAACATTCGGTTGAACCATATCTTTAAGATCGTTTTTCCTCCCGTTTTTGGGTATGAGTTTTTATGACTTGCGTTTCGTTTGAAGACTTTTTTATTGGACACTTTTTTTTTCTTTCCTGTCTACCTGTACCTCGTATCTCTGTTTGTTTATGTATGTACACATTTTGTATATTATGATGACTCCATGTCGTTGGTCTTTCTCTGTGTAATTTTTCCTCAACACTTTTCTCTTCCTCTACTTCCCTTTCTTCTACTTGTAACTCTCTTTCTCCTATATTTTTTTACGATCTTTCTACAATTTTTTCGGTGTTTAATAATAAAACTAAACACTACACTTTAACATGTTGAAAAATATTGAAAAAAAATTGTAACCTTGGAAATAATTGAACGAAAAAATATTTATCAACACTGAAATTGTTGAAAAATTTCGAAATTTACAAAAATATACTGAAAAACACTGTAAACACTACAAAATACTAATAACACAAACTGAAATATATTGAAAAATAATTTAAATACCTTTTAAAATGATTATAAAACTAAAATTATTTTAATTGTCGAAAATTGATCGAAATTTACTGAAAATTTCTACAAAATACACACTGAAAATACCACAAAATACTTCGAAATACCACAAAATACTACAAAATACCTATAACACTCTGTACACTGAAATAAATGGAACAACTGCATGGTGTAAAATGCAGCCCCTCCTCTCCCGCCTCGCCCACGTGCCCGTACTCGATCCGGAATGAGAACCGAACCCGGCGGATCCGGTGCTATAGACCAAGCCGGAGTCCGTATTCCAGCGCGGACGCAGCGCGGCGGCTCTTTCGAGTTCTTGGGCGCGCGTATGGCCAGCTTTATCACCACGATTTGTATGTAAACGAGTTTTTCCAGTAGGCAGCAGCCCGAGTGAACCTCTGCCTCTACCCCTGTCCTCTTTTTCCAAGCTCCTATGCCTCTATTTTCCCCCCTCTGCTGTGGAACTCTTGACTTTACTTGTTTTTGTTTTTCTTTCTGTTTTTCTTTTTTTCGGCCACTTTTCATTTTCCTTTCTCTGTCTTGGCTCGGCTTGGTGCCTCCTTGAGGCGTTTTTGATATGAAATGGAAAATTGCCGACTGCCCCCTCTTCCTGTTGCCTGCTGCTTCTTCTGCGTTGGCCATAATTTCTATGATTTATATTTTAGCTTAGTTGCATACTCTATAGCCTTGAAAAGGAGGGTATATTTATGGGATAAGGTGGAGTTTTTGGATTTGAAGAGGGTTTAAGAGTATTTATACATGTGTATTTAAAAGCCTTTTTCGTTAAACAGTCTTGAAAATGGTTTAAACATATTTTTTAAACAAGAATTTGTTTTAAATTTAATGAGAAGCAAGAGCTTTCATTGATTTATTACATGTTACTTTATAAACTAAATATTAGTTAAAAACATGAGCCTAATTTTTGAAGCAATAAAAATATTCAAGCTCTGATAAAAAATAAGTTAGTAGATTTGAAAAAGGAAAAATTAATTTTGTAAGCTTTTGCTTTATTTTATGTATATTAATTATATATAAAATGACATTTTTCTATGCTTTTATCTACTTAAATCTTTCAAATCCTTATTTCCTTGTTAGATTGTTGCCTTAAAAGTTACTTAAAGTACATAAATAATTACGAAGTGACTGTCTACCATGTTTATATTCTTTATAAAACTTAAAACTCTCTTTTCCTTCTCGCCTTTTTTGTCTCAAATATTTTCTTATGTTTATTAAAAAATTTTAGAGTGGCTTTTTTCGAAGTTTATATTATTTAAAACTCAATACTCTCTTTTTCTTGTTAGCTTTTTCCTGGTAAATCAATTAATTATAGGTCAGGGTATTCGAATATCCTTATACGCTGACCTCTTTTCTGTTTGTGGGGACCCTCAGTCATCTTCCCCTCTTATTGCTTTATTTATTTGGATTTCTTTGGTGCTTTGGCAGTGCCAGCGGTGCAAGACTGCATCCCGGGGATTGGGCGGAGCAGGAGCAGGAGCAGGGGCAGGAGTTGGGGGGTCTTCTCTGGTTGGAGCCAAATAAAAGCGTTTTGTTTACGATCGGTTTTTGCTTTTCAATTTGGCGTTGCATGTTAATGTTTTGGATGCCAGAAGAGTTTGTTTTGTCATTTGCATCGTTTGGCAGCAAGACTTGTTTGTTGTTTTGTTTGCTCGTTTGCGCTTTTATTCGCGTGAGTTTCCCTCGCATTTTGCGAACGCCTTGCAATTTGTTGTTTTGTGGAAAAGTTGAAATATTATCGTTAATTAATACAAATTATTTCGCAGCATACTTTGCGGTTGCCAGCGGAATTTGAGCGGTTGTTTGTTGTTGTTGCTTATTTGTTGTTGTTGCTGCTGCAGTGACTGTCGTTTGAGCTTAGCAAATTTATGCTTGGCATTTAATTTTTGCTTTGGCTTTTGCTTTTGTCAACGTCGCAGTTTTCGCTTCCCCACCTTCGACACTTGAGCAGCAACACCAAAGCCGACTCCAAAGGCAGCAATGCCACCAACGACAACAACAAGAACAACAACAACAACATCACCAACATCATTAAAATATATACAACAGTTGTTGTAACTGGTTTTTTCGTGGACTTTGTTTTGTTTTTCTTTGAAATTTTTACAGGTAGAAAAAGTTTTAGTGTGTTGAAAAAGTTTAGGAGGTTTTTAAAAGTTAAAATTGAATGAGAAATATTATTTTGAAATATTATAAGCCCCAAAGTTTGTTAAATAATTTGTATTCCTTATTTTTATAAATTTTTTAAAATTTTAAAAGGTTTCAAAAAGGGGAATATTGAATATCAATTCATTTTCTTTAATTCAAACACTAAGTTAAATTTATTTTTTTTTTGAATATCCAACAAGAACTATAAATAATTTAATTAGTATACGATTTTTATCACTCGTTAAAAATTAAATATCAATAAATATAATGTTATCTTTTAATATTTTTCTAGTTTAAAATATTTTCCATTATAAAAGTGATAAGAATAAGTTTGTGTCATGTTTTTTAGGCTTTATTATAATGTTTCTTTAAATTCATTAATTATTAATATTTAATGGTGATAAAAACCCTACAAACCTGTCAACAAAAGGGCTTTCAATACCCTTTCTCTCTGTGTACCTGTCTCTTTGTGGTTAGACTCTTTGTGGCTCTCTTAGCTGCGACTCTCTTTGATCATTACAGGTGCTGCTTGGTGATCATGATCATCTTCATTAGCGGCGTTTATCACAAGGCGCGCGCTTCGCTTGTCTAAGCTGTTCCCCTCCGTTGCTTCTTTCCTCTCTTCGCCCCAAAAGCCAAGCCCCCTTTGTTTTAGATTTTTAGTTTATCAACAAAGTTGCAAGAGAGACAGTGTGAGCGAGCGGCAGTAAAGAAAAAACAAAAAAAAAAGTTAATAAGAGAGCCCGTCGCTCTGGCGAGCGTCTCAACATTTTTGTTTTGTACCTTTGGCAGCGTTTTTGTTTACCTTTTTGCCTCGTCGGTCTCAGTACGATTTGATTTCTTGACCATTTACGTTATTGAAATATTTTCTGTCGGCGCGGCGGCTTTAAAAAAAAGAGTAATTTCAATTCTTTTTATTACCACTTTTCGTTTGGCAGTGCGTGTGCTACAGTTACCGTTCGTTCTGGCGGCTTTCTAAAATACATTTCTTTAGTTTTTTTGTACTCTAGAAATGGCATTCGTCATTGTTTTTTAGTTTTGCCACCTGGCACAAGAGAAAATTCTCATTCTTTTAATTATGGATTAAGTGTCAGTCAGGTGTAAATTAATGATTATAATTTGCTGCGTGCTCGGCTTAAATGTTTTGGATTCAAAGTCATCATTAAGTCGAAGCTGGCAATGCGAGTTCGTTGCCTAAGTCTTTCGTTATTGATTGTGTGCGTGCTAATGCGTCTCGAGTGTGCGTGTGACAGCCGTTGGCAACTACAAAAATCGAGAAACAACAACGCGGCCATCATAATCATAATAATGACAATCACCCAATGACCACAACACGCTCAATTACTCAATGCTTAAAAATATCAAATTCGCGCTGCTCTTTATTTTTTTTTCGTTTTTGTTTTTTGCCCATTGCAAATTTCATTTTATTTTTTTGAGGCTCTGTTTTGTCATTAAAAGCAGTGAAAGTCTTTGGAGCGGCGCACACCTCGCTTTTCTTTTTATAAAAAGTATAAAACTCGACCATGACAAAGGCAATTCTTTGGTCGCTTAACTTCCACCTCTTCACAGAAAAAATGTTTCGGGGTACATTGGTTTGTCCGTGGGAATCGAAAGATTGATGGGGTGTGTCTAAAATTGGGCATACTTGAGGCTTCAATTTTGAGTAGAAAATAAGATAATATAAATACACATCGAGACAGGCAGGCTGACCTATAGATGACATCACCAGAACAAGTTGGATTATAATTAGAAATGATTGCTTCAGTTGCTTGAACTAGTGGGAGCTTTCAAAATTCATTAAAACAGCAGGGAAAGGTCTGTGTTAAGTGGAAAAAATATTAAGGAAACAATATCTGATTTCTGCTATTTTGAATATTTTTATCTTTGGCACTAAATTTCACTAAGAGACGTTATTGAAATTTCTGAATTTTAAGTTTATTTGCCACGAAACTCTTTTATTTAACTAATAAAACTTTATTTCTTGCTTTATTATATTATTTTTCTTTCTCTTGCCCTATATTTTATGTTTTTTTTTATTTAAATATTTGATACTTTATTATTGGGCTAAAAGTATGTATTAAACCTTTAAAATGCAATTTTATTTTTTAAATATTAGAACCTCATGAAATCACTGCTTAGAAAGTTAAAAAAAAATGTAAAAATGTAGTTTAAAGTCTTTTTTACTTTGAAATCTTAGGAATATATATATTTTTTAGTGTTATATTATTTTTTCATTGAGAACAGTATATAATTTATTTAAATTCTAAAATTTCCTATAAATAGATAACCATAGATGCATATAAATTCTAAAAAGCTATTTAATTCGTCTTAGACTTAGACTTAGCTAAACATTGTAAAAGAGCATTCATAGTTCGTTGCTTAAACTATAGCTTTCAGTTTCCTGTTGGCTGTTGCCATTTCTTTGGGCCTGACCTTTACACATTTTAAGTTTGTTACTCAATAGTTTTCGTTGGCTTCACTCCGCTTTGGTTCGGCTTCTCGGTTTGATTTGGCTTTTGTCATCGCTGCCATTTATTGGCATTTATTTATGCCCGTCAGTTGACGTTGTTGCTCCTACGCCTCAGACTCCGAGTCAGACTAAGATTCAGATTCAGATCCAGCATCAGCCTTAGCTGGGTCTGAGTTTGCCTTTGGGTTGCGAGTTTGTTTGGTTTTTTCTGCTATTGTTCGTTCGAGCATTATTTCCCTGAGCGTTTCCACATTAGTTTTATTGACATTTGGCAACAAGTTGTCGGCACGAAAACCAGTTTCGAGCTGTTTTCTGGGCTCTCAGCTGTTCTCTGCCCAAGATGGTTAGTCACGGACTGGCTCATCTTAATTATGCGGATATTTGAAATGCAGTGGATATCGGTTGGGAGATAAAAATGAAGAGTAAACATAAGTTGATTAAATTAGCAACTATTCTGGGGAGAGATAAAAATAATATAAAAAGAATTCTTTTAAAATAATTATAAATAATATGAGGTTTCTAAAATATAAGGCTATCACCGATAGATATAATTTTGCTAAAAAAAAGACTACTGTTAAACAATAATCTGTTTACTTTGTTACTTAAAAGGAAAAAGTTTTAAATAAAAATATCAAATAAATCTCCATAGATTTTAAAACAATTCAAACGCGGTCTAAAAGTATGCAATGATTTATTTAGGTTATATATTTTGCTTGAATAAGTCCATGAACGTTTATATATATTATATATATATTATATTATGTTGTAGCATACTTTTAGCCACAGTTTCAATATGATTAAAATCCCAAGCGATTTTTGTGGAATTATTATTACATATTACTTGGAAGAGACTTATGCAAGGTTTTAATTTTCCACAAGGGGATTTTTTTGAAAAGACAAATTACCCGACATCAATTAGTTCACATTCACGTTAAGCGTTTGCTGTATTTCCTAGCCGATATCCACTGTTGGTAAATAAACCTGAAACGTTTGCATGCCAATTTACAGGTGCTAATTGTGTCCACCGATTCTAATCCGTGACTCTGTTTACCGTTTTGCAGTTGCCCCCATCAACGAGCCGCCAGTGAGCACCACGCAGCCGCAGACGCAGCGGAAGATCGGTAGCATTGGGAACATCAACAGTACTGCCAACAGCACCACCAGCCACATGACCACGACGAATACAAGCAGCAATTCCAGCACCACCACGGTCACCTCGCAGCAGCAGCAGCAGAAGGAGCAGATTGGCGGCAGCTCCTCCACCACATCGAAGGTGTACATCAAGAAGACGGGCAGCAGCAGCAACAGCACCACAAGCAGCAGCACCACCACCAACGCTTCCTCGTCATCGTCAGCGGGTCGCAAGGAAAGTTTCGGATCCCGCGATTCCCTCAACGACATCCTGAGCGAGACGGGCCTGCCCACCGGCAATGTGGCCGCCCAGCGCAAGTCGCTGGAGAACAAGAACCTTG
Organism: Drosophila watanabei; assembly: GCA_008042575.1. Lineage (NCBI taxonomy): Eukaryota > Metazoa > Arthropoda > Insecta > Diptera > Drosophilidae > Drosophila > Drosophila watanabei. The sequence goes on from VNJS01007614.1 coordinate 21,076, forward strand.
ACCTGACCAAGCCGCCGGGCGTTGGGGCAGCAGCTGCCGTCAGTCAGCAGAGGAACAGCACCAGCAGCGCATCCAGCGCGGTAGCAGCGGGATTAGTATCTTCTGTGCTCAATAAGAGTCTGGAGAATATGGACGAGAAGGTGAAGTCACCGCCACCGCCGGTGCTCAGCAAGAAGCCGAGTGTGCCGCTCAAGAAGACACCCACTGGTGGTGTACCTGTGGCAGGTGAGTAACGATGAGTCTTATGATGCATTGCATTCCCAGAAACACTTCAGTTATGAGCCACATATTTATTGTATGTTGTTCCTGATAATGACTTCCATTATCTTATCGAAGTGGAAACAATGCAGCAAAAGACAGACCTCTTGAAAAGATTATATAAACATAAAAATCATTACTAATGCTTCCCATATTTATCCGCAGGTAATCTTCTTGGTGGCAAAAAGAAGAACCCCGATGGCAAGCTCACCAGTGCCGTCTCCCATGATCTGGCGGATGGACTCACTGCCAGCAAGATGCTCACAGGATCTAATCAACTGCCGGATGCCGGAGCAGCTGGTAACCTGGTGATGCGAAGGGCAGCCACCATCGCTGTGGAGGATACAGACTTTGATCGCGTGGAGCGCTCATCGATCCTCACGGATATGCGACAGGGCCGAGTTAAGGCCCCAAAGCGACGTCCACCGTCGGCGGCCATCAATGTCCTGGGAGAGAGCAACAATAACTCGGTGTATGTGAACGGCAGCGGAATGAGCGGCGGCGGAGCAGGAAGTGCTAGCGAACTGAGCGAAGATGGAGGAGCGGGCGGAAAGGGCACGGCGGCAACAGCCTCCTCCGATGACAACTCGACGGGCGAGGAGCCGCAACTGGCCAAACCGAAGCCACGCGAGTGGGAAAAGAAGAAGGCGCCCTGGATGGAGGAGCTCAAGGCCTCGCAGGTCACACGAAAGAAGACCTCGCCCAGTGTGGAGCCACGCGGTGCCTCGGTGGCCGAAAGGACCTCCAAGCTCTTTGCCGCTGATCAGGCGATCATCAGCAGCAGTAGCAGCAGCAGTACCACCACTAAAGTGCAATCCTCGGCGGTGACTTCCTCCATGTATGTGGAGAATTCGACCAGCAGCAGCAGCACCACTACTTCCACAACCACCAACGATGCCATCATGTCCCGCAGCCTGACTGCCGCTGCCAAGGCCACGGCCACAGCCACGGCGGCCAGCAGCGATGAGGAGACGAAAGCCACGCGGCCAAACAGTCTGTCCATAAGGAATCAGCGGAGTGTCTCGCCGCTGGTTAAGAGCTCCAATGCCAGCAGTTCGCAGTCGCAGGAGGAGAAGCCTAGCCAGGGGTTGAGTAACAACCATCAGGATGCCAGCAGCAGCAGCTCCACGCGGTTTAACCAGCTGGAGCAGCGGGTGGAGAAGCTGGAGGGTTTGGTGCAAAATCAACAGCGGTCCATCGAGGAGCTACTGAATGCCCTCAAGTCCGAGGCGGAGCGCGTGAAGATTCTAAGGAGCGAACTGGACAAATACGCGCAGTGCGTGACGCAAGTTTGAGCCAGCTATGGCTGCCTTTTAGCTAGCTTGAGTCCTTGATTTTTTTTAGCGTGCTAAAAACGAAACTCTACATTCCCAGGCCCATAGAACGTAGAACGTAGATGACCGAACCCAAGACAATCCCAAATATCTGTGCTCTGTGTGTTCTGTACTTATATACATATATCCAGAATGAACTGCTATCCCAGAACTGGTGTGTTGCGATCAATCGGTTTTTGCATGCCAAAATCGTATTCGTTTCGTATTTGCGCTAATTCTTCTGTAACCATTCCCCCCTGATATAATCCCTGTATATCTGATATATCTGATAATTTCGATAAGTATTTTTTATACATTCGTACATTCGGAGAGCGAAACAGAAGAGGATGACGACATTGTGTGTGATTTCTTTTAACTGAACGCTTCGATTCGATTGCGATTTGTTTTGTTTATATATACGATTTATGGTTTATTTTTTAAAGATGTGTATTAAAGTTATGAGTAAAACTGTACTATAAACTATATACTAAACGAAAAGAGAGAGAGAGAGAAATATATACAAAGTTCGATGGAGTCGATGATGATGATGCCTAAAAGTTAAGCAATATCCAATAAATAATGCAAAATAAATATTTCAATGTTTTCTGAATGCCTTGATTTTATTTTCTTACTTCGATGTGTTTGTTTTTCTTTATTATTTCCTAACTGACTGATATAGATAGATAGCGTTATAGAGAATTACACATATCTAAATCCGGATAAATGTATACTAACCTTTTTGATACAATCTATCTTTTTTATACAACAACAGCAAGCAAACGCGTCGCGGGAAGTTCGACAATTGGATGTTCTAATCGATCCGAGGATTATAAATTGTTATCTGCTAGAGAAGATATATTACCTGTACAGAATGTATTCCTCTTTTCTTTTGTGATAAGCCTCCTGCATAACCATCTGCTAACTGTAGTCTAATCGAATCAAATCTGCTTAGCTAGAGATTCCCGCAATTCTCCCAATTGTTAGAAAAATATGTTGCGCATTTTGTACCGCTTAACGTGTAAATATAATTGTAAATTGACTAATGGGAAGCACATATAAAATAAACATTTCTTAATTAGAAAATTCAAGTGGTAGTTTTTGGCTTGATTCTCTTTCGGTTTTATTTTATTAAAAAAAGTGAAGGGTGACCTAGTAGCGCCTTGATTTATATGGAATTTCTCTAATGGTCTGCTGGAACCGTAAAATCGAACCTGAGGTTAAGACTTGGTATTAATTGTATTTCCATGGCTAAAGTATTGAATGGAATGCAACTGAATTCATTCTCTTTTATTAATTTGGTTAATACTTTGTTATATGAAAAGGAACATTTTTATTAATTAGGTTTATTCTGATTGTTTTCTTTCAAATCTAAATAAATTTCAAGCCTTTTATCGAAAACAAGCTTTGTTTACAACATTGTTTATATATTCCTCATCCTAAATTATTATTGGTTTTCTTTTTCATTTGTTGTTTTCATTGCTTTAAAAATGATTATAAATTAGAGTTTAATCCCATTAAACTGAAGCTTTATTTTGGTTTAAATATGTTTTTAAAGATATTAGAAAGCTTACGATTTTTAAAAACCTCTAATTTTAGGTTTTTAGAAACTAAATCTGGCATATTTAAGTAAGAAGCAAGACAATTTACGATTTAAAAAAATAGCTAAAACCGTAGTACTATTATTTTAGTCGAGTTTCTAACCTTGGGTTAATGTCTACACTAATGTCAAGTAGTAATTTTACGTAGAAATCATGTATAAATAAAGTAAGCAACAAAATGATTGAGCTAATTTGATTTTAAATATTTTTATTTTATTTTCTAGGAAGTCTTACTAATTTTAATTTAAGAAGAGTTATGCAATAAATATATTATATAATTAAAAAAAGTATTTCTTAGAAAATCATCTAATAACTCTTGGAAAATAGGAATAAAAAGAAGCATACAATAGTTCTGTTTTTAAATCCTTTGAAACTGAAGCTCTTGTAATTGGTATTTGCAAGACAAAGGTTCAAAACGTGTAAATATAAACAAAAACGACTTTAAGTAAAATGTTTAAAAATAAACAATGTAAAAAAGCAGGTGAGCTTTTGTGTAAAAAACAACAAATAATTTGATCTTGTTCAAATATTTGTTTAAATGAAAAAAAGTAGTTAATAAAAGGATTAGAGAAGTATATAAAGGACTACTTAACAACAACAGTATTAATTAGGTAAATAAGTACTTAAAAAATTGGAAAAAAAACTGTATTGAGGCATTAACACTCATCTTAAAACAATTAAAGTCCAGCTAAAACGATTGTTTTGGTTTAGACCGAGTGGACTTTAAGCTTATGCTAGACCTGATACTAGTTTTCAAAATGTGCAAAGTTTTCAGCGAGAGAACGTCTTTCGGGTCCATTTGTTTGTTGGATTTGGCGGATTTGTTTGGTGGTAACAGTCAGCGTCAGCAGCAGCAGCTGTGTTTGCCGTTTGTTCTGCGGCCAAAAGACCAAAAAAATAAGAAAAAATAAGAAAAAACCTGAGCAACTCGAGTTGTTTTTAGCCTGTCTCTGCCCTGTAGTTGTTGTACTTGTGCTGGTGCTTTTAGCCTGGTGCCTTTCGTGTTGTTGCCTTGGCACTTGGCTGCGTTCTGTGAATGTGGCTCTGGCTGGGTTTTGGGTTTAAGCCAGGTTAAGTTGGCCGAGAGCGAGCTGGAGCGGAGCGGAGCTTTTCTTGGGCGACGGCAGCAGCAGCAGCAGCAGCAGCAGCGGCGGCGGCACTTATCAGTTTCTGATCGCTGTGGGAATTTCAGTTAATTGTGGACGCTGTAGCCAAACGGACGCAACGCGGCGCACTTGGCCAGAATATAGACTGGCTAAAAAACGCACGTAGTCTCTGGTCGTGAAAGTATCTTTCAGTTTAGAGCCATTAGCCCCACCCTTTTACTACTTCTAAACGCCGGAAAAGGCTTGAGCCAGGCCAAAATCTAAGGCCAAGTCCGAAAAAAAGCAACGAGCCACACAGCTGAAAACCCATTTAAGGACCGTTCCAAAATCAAGGATTTTCCTGTTAAAATATATTAAAATATTTACGAAATAGACCGCTTTCGATCAAGTCAGTTAAATACAGCGTTTTCAGAGTGTGTGTGCGTGCGTGTTTGTGTGTGTGTGTTCTACTGTGTGTAAAACCATTAAAAAATAATTAAGCCCGAAATAAATAAAAACCGAAAAATATTTAAATCCGCAAAAGAGCCATAAACAAATCGCAGTCAAAGCTCTCGCGCCAATATTGCTTCAATTTTTACGAAAACAAAAAAGAAACGGCTTAGCAACAATTGCATTGAACGGTTCGTACTCGTACTCGTAAAAAAATACAACAAAAAAAATATATATAGAAAGCTTAACAATCAAATCCAATCCAAAAACAACAACAATTACAACAACTGCGACGGGGGATTAAAAGCCAGTAACAGCAATAAATGTGGTGGGTGCATTATTGGTAAGCTGCGCCGCAGTAACGGTTAATAATATGCCTGGCCATAAAAACAAAAAGCCTCTCTACCTATAACTCTACCAATAGCTCTACCTATATCTATATATATTTATATAGATCGCTCTGACTGGCCAAAACAGCTCAAAATTGGCCAAAAAAACCAAAGAGTTTTTATGCGCAAACGCGTTTTTATGCTCAGCCTTCTCCCTCCCCCTTTTGGTTTTTTTATTTTTTTGCATCGTTTTCGTTTGTTTTGCACTCAAAGTTTTTTGCTGCTGTGTTTTTAAATTTTTTGTTACAGTTTTTTCTGCATTATTTGTTTTTTTTTTTTTTTTGTTTGTTGGCTGCCTTGCTCAACGTGCTCGCTTTGTTTTTGTTTTGGTTTTTTCGGTTTGCTTTATTTTTTTTTACCACAAAGTGGATTTGTCTTCAATTGTGGAAATCGGGGCGGTGGTAGAGTGGGCGGGGGGAGGGCTAAAAAGGCGGAGCAGTTCCGAAAAAATATGTCGGCCAGCTCTCAAGGTCACGGATGAAAGTCTATCGGTGTCTTTATGTGAGTCAGTGTATTGGCATGCAAGTGCAATTGGTGGTTGCTACACTTGAATAAAAGATACTTTTTGGGATTTAATTAATCAGAAATTCCTAAGAATAGCATTGGAATTCAAGGAAGGCTGCATTTGAATATACATTTTTTATATTAATTAATCATTTAGTTTCTAAACTAAAATTTAGTAGTCTAAAGATCGCAAATGTTGCATTTCTTTTACGATTTTGGTACTATATCTTGTGCGCAAATTAGGATCACTTTTAAGTCACTTTTAAGTCATTTTTAAAAAGAATAAACTCCATTTAAATATAAATAAGAACTAAAAATGTCAAAAAGAAAGAATTAACAAAATATAATTAAATGTTTCAATAAAATCTTACATGTTTATGAGATTAAATCACTTTTTTTTAATTCTCATTTTCACAATACAAGTGTGTGATTATTTCAGTTATTTTCCTACCGTATTTGTGGATAAATTAAGGTAACACAAAAGTAATTAAACAAAAAATACACTTACTTTAATTCTAAGAAAAAAATGGACTATAAAAAACTATCAATTTAGGAAATGGTTATCAAGATAAGAAATGTTAAATAATTAAAATCCATATTGATTTTTGTAAACTCTCAAATATTTTTGAAGCTAATACACTCTTTTTTGATTAAATTATATGCAAGTGTACTTGTTTCTACAAGATTAAAAATTGAAATTCATTGAATGATATAAATAAAAAAAACAATATTTCAATCTTTTGTTTGGGGGTTGTATTTCCTATTTCGATACCCGGTTTTTGATGATGGTGATGGACAGGCGTGGATTAAACCATTAATTTCTTTCTCAGGGGAGATGTCTATCTCTCTCAATTTCGTTCGATCGACAAATGAGGCTTTAATGGCGTATGAAGATGACGGTATATCTCGTTATTTGGCAGACATCGGCCCTGTAATTTGGACGCCCTGCTTATTTCGAGTTTACTGTAATAATTAACGGGCCGCTGTAATTGAGAGTTGATTTACTGACCCACTGTCCCAGCTGGCATTCAAATCCGAAATAATAATAATACAGACAGAAAAAGAAATAATACCGAATCGCCGTGGAGTGAATTAATTTCAGATTTGTCAGATTGAAAGTCCGCTGCCAGCTGAATGCCAAGGAAAAGCTTCAATATACATACATACACCACCTCCAAGGGCAGTAATTGTGTGCAATGGATTGTTTCTTCGGTGAAGGAAAATTAATGGCAGCAATTTACCAGCAGCATAATTTACGATCTTGTTTGCAATGGCTAAAGGTCCTAAACAAATAAAAAATAGCTATTAAACTTATTCATAATTAAATTTGTATTCTATTAATAAAAACATAATTGATTCCCATAACCTGCCCGTTGAGAATAGAGGCTCATTCGGGTTAATTTCTCAATTGGATTAATTTAGATCACATGCGATAAAAGTGAGACTTGTTTGGTTTAATAATAGCCCACTTAATGGGTGTTTAATTTTATGACCAATCTGTGTAATAAATCAGTGCATATTATATGAGTACTTACTTGAATTTACATATAATAAAATTAATAAGTTTTTGACCTTTAAAGTTAAATTTTTGAAAAGTATTTAAGCCTCTACAGTTACCAAATAACATTCTTTAAATAAGAATTCGTAACCGGATGTCCATTCTAAGCCACTGCATTCTCGGAAAAATAAATTATATTCACCTAATTACTCAATCAACATGCTATAAGCCTTAATGTTTTATTTGAAATATCTCAAAGTAATTGCAAACATTGAAATAAATAAATACTCGTGTCATTAAACAAACACGACCCTTAATCAATCAAATCAAACTCATATCGATAATGTATATAATTTTTCTTTTGGCCACACATTCTAAGCCAGATTGCAAAAGTGGGCAAAAGCGTTGCCAAAGCGTTTAACATTTTTTTGAAACAAAATTATTATTAAAAGCTTAATTGCAGCGCAAACGGCCTGCAGTGGCCAGTAGCTTGAGCTTTTGGCCAAAACAATTAGAGGCTGCAAAAAGTCAGATTAACAAATTATATGCCACCAACTGGAAAAAAAAACACGAAATACAAAATAGAAAACGAAACCCACAAAGCGGCTGACAAAACGCCTCAAAGTCGCACGACCTGCAAAACAAAAAAAAAAAAATAAAAATAAACAAACTTGTTTGGGATTGCACTATTTTGGCCAGAGTTTCGGCCGCAACAATGCGATGACAAATACTTAAGTGGCCACCGGGCGGAGAGGGCATTAAACTCTTGAAAATTCCATGGAAAAATGCTCCAATTAGAGCTCGGACGAATGTGTTTTTGTGACTTTGACAGGGTTTTTGGCTTTTGGATTGACTTTGTCTTGTTTTTCTTATACGTATGTACCCTTGATGGAGGTTACCTTAATTTGAATGAGTTGTTCATATAGGTGATGTTAAAGCCTATTTAAGATATTTTCCTGATTTTAGTTCCTTGCCAAATTTATATCCCTTTTGGCCGCGATCGGAAGTTGAAGTCGTAAACTTAACACATTTTTGCAGACAAGTTTTATTCGCTAAGCCTGAGTCTTTATTTCTTCAGATAATTTTTTAGCTTTACTACTTCTTATGTCGTTAAAAAATGTTTTGGTTTTCTATTTATATTTTAATGAAATTTCCTGAGACGTACACATAAAAATAAGTAGATATAAAGTGTTTCTCTATTTCTCTGGAACTCATGTGTGGTTAATGATCCTTATTAAAAGTAAATGTAATAATATTGTTAAAAAATACAACTACTTTTTTATGAAAGAATTTTTAATTCAACGGAGAGAGCTTACAAATTTTATTTAATGTTTTTTTTATTAATATTTTGATGAATCTTTCTAAATTATATAAAATTAAAATTAATTGCAATAAATATCAAAGATATTTGAGCTAAATTTTATATATTCCAATTGTTATTTCACCAATTTTCGACTCCTAAAATAAATGCTGTTCTTTTCTTAGATTTTTCAATTTATAAAATATCTTATTCTTAAAATTTTAAGTACTCTTCAGCTTCATTTTAGTGTAGATGACATAACGCATACGACGTGTGGCCTCTCCCTTCTTTCAATGGCTTTGAGCCTGTCCGTCCCTCAACTCAGCTTGAATCTAAATAAAAGAAAAATAATACTGAAAATCCACTAGACTTGATATCGACTCCACTTCGATTGTTAATGAATTGCAATCGTCGTGCGACACTTTCCGAGCTGCTGGAATGAGAATGCGAATGTTTGACAATTTGTCACAGGGTCCAACACTTGTCTCGTCCGCGTCTGTGTTTCGGTATTGGAATTGGAATCGGAATCTATAACCGATTGAATTGCGGGTGCGGGCCACGTTTGTCCATTTGTTACACATTTTATTTTCGCCTTTTGTTTGGTCTTGTGTCACTCGAATTGCCGTGCATTGTGTGGGTACTTAGTAGCAATTTATTTGCCATTACCTTTTGCCCGCACTGTTCACTTCTGGTTTTAAATCAAGTTTATTAACCGGAATCTGTCAGCTGCCATTGTCTCCGTTCTCACCTCGCCGCCGATCTGTACTGGAGGTTCTCGAAGCTAGCCAAAGTCGCCAGTTGAAGTCGAAGTTCCCTGGCCGCTTTCAGGGCGTATCCATAGCCATCGATTAGCATTCTAATTTATATACTAACTGCCCCGAGAGTGTGAGTGCGGCACAAATTAAGTAACGCCAATGGGCATGCACGAGTTCGAGTGCGAGAGCGATTGCTTTATATTCCATTAGCCATTGCGATTTCAAGACCAACTTGCGGTCACCAAGAATCAGTTGAAAGTTATTCTAAGACCTAGAAATATATATAAATATATTAAAAAATTTATTTGAATTGCATTTTGTATTATAATAATTGAACTTACCTTAAGGGTAGCTTTTTTTGTATTTATTCTAAAGAGATTTCAAGGTCGATTTGTGGTTTAATAAATATAAAATTAATTTGTTTTGCTTGCACTTATTTAATTCAGAAAAATATCAGACTATAAATATTTCATTTGAATAATAATAAAATACAGATATTTTAAAGTATGTAACTAAGTAATTATACATTAGGAACTAATAAATAAAAGTGTATAAAGCTTTTGAATTCTTCAACTATTTAATACTTAGTTCCACAAAAACTTACTATTTACAAATACAATCAATGCAACTTAATCAACTCACATACAAATATTTTTTCCATACTCTCTCACCTTTTCAAAACAAAAAACTGCCTATGAAACTAAACCCATCATTAATTTCTTTAATTTAAGCATCTTCACAGTAACGAAACCAACCACAAAACTCGTTCTCGCCTCTAAAAATATTGTGCTTCCAAGAAAATAATTAATTGCTCTTTAATATACAAATACATTGTTATTTTTCAATTAATAATACCAAAGAGTATTCCCGATTCAAGTAACTCTTCTTACCACCTCAGTCTAGTTTTGGCCTTAACCCAAGTGACGTCTGTGATATATACCGGCTTCCATGTAAAGTCAGAACTAGAACAGATTGCGATTCTAATTCCTATGACAATTATGGGTGCAGCTTGATAGTTAAAGACTAGTTGTAATTTAGAGACGTTTAACTGCGGATAATGAATGTGTGAACAGAATACTTGGCTAGGCGATCTCGTTTGAACCCTTCCGAACTTTTACTTTCTTGGATTTCATTACACAGAAAGACAAAAGACACCAAAGGCCAAAGAACTTAAAAATCAGAGGCGAGGGGTTTAAAAGAAATTGAGATGACGTCAGAATAGGTGAATAGAGGCGAAAAGAATAAAAAATAATGGATGCCGGCTTAAATGGGAGGTTCTTTCTGGCTAACTAATGAGCTGCCGCTTAAAGCCAAAAGAACGAAACTTTCGTTTTTAATGAGATGCCTGCTGGCCATAAACATATTTGTTTTCCCCGCAGAATTCCTTAGTAATTAAAGCCATTGAACGGCGACTGAAGGAGAGGTTAACATAAAAAATGTATCCACAGACGGGATGAGTAATTATATGGACTGGAAGAAGGCTTGATAAGAATTAGAACTGGCTTGGCTAGAGCTCTCCTCGCATTCGGCTTTTGTCTAGCTTCAAGACAAAAAATATGATTTCTTACCCGGCTGTTTTTTTTTGTTTTGTTTCTAATGTTTTATGGATTTGACTTTGGCTTGGCTTTTAATTACATGGTCTGTGTGGCGGAAATGCCAGAGAACGGTTAATTAAATTATGGCTCGCCAAAATCAAACTCATCACGGCTCTGTCGGACAAATCCGTCGAGTATCCATCGATATTGCAGCAACTCTGGCAAAGTCCTCACTTCAATGGCATGCCAATTGCTGGCAGCAGCACCAGTACCAGCAAAAGCACAAAAAAGCTATCAAAATACTTTGCCATTAATTATAAATATGTTGAAATTGCAACAGACGACTGAGCATCTGTCTGGGCCTGGGCTTGGCTCTTAACTCTCGACTCTAGACTCTCGGTTTGTTTTGCTGGCCAAGACTGTGCAGCTTGTTGCCACTTTGGCAGTGTCTGCTTCTAGCCACTTGCTGGTGGTTAATAGTTGTTGCCGGTTTGCTGTTGCCAACCTGTTGCCAATACAAGTTCAATGATTCTTCTACACCCCGAAAAAATATAAAGAAGTAGCCCTTAATTGTCTTTGAACTTGATAGAGGCAACCATGCACGGAAGGTCTGGCTCAAACTCACAAAAACCATAAATTAAATAAAAGAAAAAATTGTATTTAACTGAAGGTTAAGCTCAGTTTAAGCTTCCTTAAAATGTTAGGAGTCCTTTTTTTTATAATATTTACATATTAAATACTCATGAAACTAACTTCAGAAAGTCTCAAATAATTTTTAAAAATTAAACTTTCTCTAGTAATTTTTAAAAACCAAATTCCAGGCCATCTTAAACTTAAATAAACTTCAATATCTTCAAGTGTAGACAGATGGCTTCGGAATTCGTTGAAACTCTTAAAATTAGCTGCAAGTGCCGCAGACACTCGGCGATTTCTGGTGTGAAATGCACCTTGACATTTGGCTTGGATATTTCCCATCGCTTATCGATTGAACGCAACGCCATTTGTTATATGTTTTTGCAAATGATTTTGCCATGGAAGCGAGGGATACCAATACTTTATGCCGCTTTTGTATATTTATTTCTTGACCATTTTGCACTAATTCCAGCTCCTTGTCTTTCGCTTAATTGCAGCCATTAAGCATTCGCCAGCGACAGTGGCCCAGAGCGAGACCATGGTCCACACGAGATGAGATGAATCACGTCTGAGGAAGTGCGCCCATTAAAAGCAGATTGGTTCTGATCTGGAGAAACAGAACAAAGAAGCCACTAAAACGCTTGATTAACTCCCGGTGGAGACTGGTGGACAGGTGGTTTTTGGTTTGGAATCGACCGACATGGCACACTTTTGCTGGCTCCTCAAATTCGCATTTCTGCTGCTGGTAAGTGTCCCATTAAGGTGCTGATTGCTGGAGTTTATTTATGGCCAGGTGCGCCACAAAATTCCAGGGAATTTGTGTTTGGCCAAAAAACACTGAACACTTGAGTTCAAGGCTTAGTTTGGTCATTTAAGACGACGAATTAAACTAGTTTAGGTCTAAAGAATAGCTAAAAAAGGAACCAAAGCTAGCGTTTAATTTTAGTTTTTAATGAAAAGTTATTTTGAAAGTAATTTGGCAATTGTAAACGTGGTATTTATATAATTTCCTATATTACTTCTTAGAATTTAAAGTTAAATTTATTTATAAGTAAAAGCTAATGAGTAAATTGTATAAATAAACTCTCTTTGCCTTTCTTCACAACAAAAAAAAAAACAATCAGTCAATCAATTTTCTTTCTGATCTTCAACTTGGAAAGTTGCATTTTCTTTCTACACGATTTCCGATTGAACAATCGAAATTGATTCAAATGGCATCCACAGGTTAACTTTGAGGTTAAAAGACTTTGGACATCCAATTGAGACCTCATCCAGTCCCAGGCTGCAACCGCTGCAACCAGTTGCAAAATGCATTCACAGGCGGTGCTCCATTAGCCATTCGTTTGGCCAATGCGTTTTATGAAAAATGGTTTAATGGTGCGATCGCACTCCATTTGTTTTCGCCGCCGACTTCGGCTTTATTGGCCCAAATCATCCATAATCCAGCAGCGGCTCACGGGCTGGCTGGGCTCTGAATGCATTTCGGAATTAATTTTTACCACACACTCACTCTGTTGTGTCTGGCCCGCACTTTATTGACTGCTCATTAGACAGACCGAGTTGATTGTGAGTAATGTGGAGTAAAGTAAAGCTAACTGGAGCCGAGTAAACTAAATAATTGCACGCGATTCAACTGTAGACGGTTGCTTGCGGTATTCTGAAAAAAAATCTAGCTGAAATTTGGAAAAGAAAATTTTAAAAAATAATACAAAATAAACATAAAGATATAAGAGTGGATGTAAGAGAGGAAATGTATAGTATACATTATTATATATTAATTTTTAAAAAAGAATTTATTTAAAGTGGTGAAATATTTGAAAAGATTTCCTTACATTTTTAAATTGGAAATTACGTTTAATAAAGAAATGTATATACTTGTGTGAATTACCTACATTAAATAAGATTTCCTTGGTTTCAATTAAATTATATATAGTATTTATATATTAATAGTATCACAATTTCTTTCGTTTGTTATTCAAAAAAACAAAAGACTTAAGACACGAACTCAGTAGAGAATTTAAGTAAATATATTTCGTAAACTTCAAACTTCGTTAAACTTTTAGAAAGTTAAAGGTTCTAATTTGCTAAAATAATAATTATTAATTTTTTATATATTTATCATTATTAGTTATAAATTAACCATTATCGCTCTATTAGAGAAATTGTAAATATATAATTTGTTTTAAATATGTTTAAGTTTTACTCATTAAAGGGTCCTTAAAGTGCTATAACTTTCATTTTCCCAAGTGTATTTATGCAACTGGCCCATTGGACTGCCTCTGTTTTTTGTTTGGCTCCAAACTGTGGCTCTGTTTGTGTCTCAAAACAAAAATACAAAAAAAAAAAAACTCAAAACTGAAACTCAAGCCCCGTCTTTTGGCCATTCGATGGCGATGACGACGGCAATTTGCAAATTATGCACAGCGGGGCAGGGAGTGGTGTTAACCGCTGTGGTTGCCGTGGTGCAACTACATTCTAAACTCGGCTTTTCACTTCTCGATTATTAACCCAACAAAGTCCATCCATGATGATTGAGCCAAACATGCAAATTCATACCAATGAGCCGTGTCGTTTATATGGTCTTAAGTTGCCTTTAAACGTTCTGGCGCCGTCATGGGTTAATTTCCCACACAAATCCAAGTTCGGTGCGCTGTGTCTCTGCCATGTAATTAATAAATGTGTGTTTTTGTGCCACAGACCAAAGTTGATAGCTGCAATTTGGAGCGAATTCGAGTCTGATTCTGGGCCCAAACTAGTGGCATTGAGCGTGGCACTGCCCTAATGTGGGCTGCACTTGGCTGGAAGATCGATAGCGCGATAGGTGCACGGGGAGAAATTACAGAAAACTAATGAAATGTATTATAATAAAATTAAATTATAATTATAGTACAATTTGCTGTATAATATTTTAAGTAAATTTACGAAGAAACTTTTACCAAAAGTCAATTAAGGATTGATTGTTTATAATAAACCAATTTCAGGGAAAGTCAACTGCTTTATTGTAGTTATAAATCAGCTTAAAGGACTATTGTTATAACACTAAATATAAATTATTAAAACACATTAAATTAAGCTTTAATGCACTAGAAACAAACAAGTGTAATTCTTTAAGAATTAAATATCAAAATGAGTGATCAGGAACAAAGACAAGTCTCGCCTGCGTATATTAAAGCTTTGCTAAAATGCCTATAATTAATATATAATTTTTAAGAAGTATTTCTTACTAGTATTTTCTCTCAGTCCTTGGCGAAGGCGGACCCAAAAAAAGACTGCTGCTGGCGTTGTCTTGTAATATTATAATATTGTGCACACAATGTGGCCACAGCTGACGACAGCGGGAGGTAGAGATTAGACTTTAACCGGAGCCAGTTTAGGAGGGAAAATGGACTCGCTGACACATTCACTTGGCCACCGACTGGGCAGCTCCAGTAGCGGCTGCTGCTGCTGCTCCTTGTGGTGACCGCCCACTTCTAGAGTAAACGAAACGCCCGAAGAAACCGTTCGGATTATGCAGAAATGTTAAAAGTTACATGACTTTTTCCGCATTCGATAGCTAAAAGCGCAATGTGTGTGGCAAGTTCGTGGCCCGCGTTGAGTCATTGGCCACTGGCCGAATCCTGTTCCAAGCTCCCATCAGATCAATCATCGGCGAATCAAGTGGTATGAAAATACTTCCGAAATTTGCATAACTCAAAACATGAATTCAATCTGTCAACTTGTGGCGTTGTGTGAAATCACGATGATTGGAGCTAATTTAAAGCGGGGCCAGGTATTGAGTATCGAGTATCCAGTATAGAGTATCCAGTATCCAGTTGGTGGTGGATCGGCACTTGAAAGCCAATCGAGTGGGACAATAGGGCCCAATAAAGAGAGTGCTCATTAAGGCGTGATTATTGCTTAATTGTTTGATCTCTATTCACGCGCACCACAAGGCGGATACGTAATATGGCCACGGCGCTGTCGTTCTGAAAGTATTTCGTATATTTTTGGTATAAATATGGTAGTTTCTTGACACTTCCGCTAAGTTGACAGCCGTGAAAATTGTCACCAGTGCAACAATCGAATGATAAATGATAAGTGCAAAAGAATGTCGAACAGGATTAGAGAGATCTCCGAATCGATCTCAAATCGAAATCCAAAGCAATGGTTGTGATAAATCAATCAAGATTAATAATTGCCTATCATGGGTCCGAAGCCGTAAGAGTCCGTAAGAGATCCCCGAACCCCGTTCATTCATTAAACTGGAGCACGTCACTGACCAGGCGGTTCGAATAACTCCACAATGGGAGAGGAATGCTCATTGTTGGGGATTTATTCGTATTATTTCGTAATTATTTTTAGAACGTTTACCCTTTTGTCTTACGCAGCCCTTTTGTCCGGTGGCTAGCCAAGCCGTTAATTTGGTGTCAATGCTAAGTGGCGACCACTGTCGCTTTTCCATTTTTTTCCATTTTCCATTCAACGCCCGCGGTCAGTTACTTCTGCAATTTTAGACATAAAAGGCAAGGCGACCCAAGTCCCGCCGGATGACTAACCGATCTAGTGACTGGCTCCGTTGGGCTGGGCTTTACCTGCCTGCTGCCTGGTGGCTGGTGCCTGGTCAAGTCAGGTAACTTTAGCACATGTGCGAAGGTGTTCCGAGCTGCGAGTGTGTAGATGCAATCGCTCAGATCGGCTCTGCTCTAGAAAATGCCCGGCGACAGGCGCCCACTGCGCTGCCGGATGTTGTTATTGTTCTTGCTCAGGGGGTGTATTTATACTCTATTATATTTTATTTGAGGCTTATTTACCAACAGCTTGAATAATTATGCTATTATGTTCAGCATCGGCCATAGTCTTTGGCGGCTTCCATTAATATTCGATTCAATTTTCGCCATTTTTCATTGTTTTCAATTTGCGCCTTTCCAATTCGATGTCGATTATATTTCAATGGGTTAGCCGTGGATCAAAAGTGTGTCCGATGGTAAATGATCTGCCTTGATGCAATTAGCAATGCTAATATTGCTATGCGATAGCTGGATTTATAACCATAAATATGTTTTATTGGCTCAATGTGAATTGGGAGGGCAAGTTCGTGCCCTAAGTCTTTTGTTTCTGCAGTGGGTGTGTGTGTGTGAGTGTGCTGATAACGATTTATGGCCGATCTCTGGCCATGAATTCGCAATGCAATGTACGAGCAGTGTTAGTTGAATAGATATGAATGTAGATTATTATTAAATAAAGGAAATTAATGGGTTATATTATGTAAGCCTCTTTTTTTTTACATTTACTTTTAAATCTATTTTAGTGAGTGTGATTTTTTATGAAGGCTAGCTTAAATGGGCTGGATTATGTTCTGGTAACTTGAAAATATATCTTAAGAATCTAAATTTGACTATATTGCATTTCAAATTATTTATAATAATGTTTAAGTGCAAAAAACCATAACTCACATTGAAGGATAACTAAAAAAAGCAGGCTATATACTTCTATAAACTAAATATATTTTGTATTTTTTACTATTATATTTTTAAGCATTTTTTACAACAAATTAAACCAGAATTTATTAAATTCAAAGTCAAAACCCTGTACTTTTACCCATTAGCTGACTCAGTCCTACCTTACTTCCCCTTTGAAACCATGACTTAATTTATTAGTCAAACTTTAAGCCACAAAGAACGGATGACTAAATCCTGTTCTACTTCGAGCAATCATTACTCACAAAAAAGTAAATTAAATAAAACTGCAACCTGACCAAGGAACTTCCAGTTACATGAAACTTGTCCTTTAATCCGGAAATGCTATTCATTAAGCCCTTAAAAAACAGGTCGAGATGAGTCAGGGAAATGCAGGCAAATCAATAAACAACATAAATATCACGCTGACAGATTGATCGTTTAAGTAATGTTTCCATTTTCCACTCGAACGGATTCCGAGGCGAAGTGCCTGGCTTGGCTTGTGCCTGGAACTGTTTGTCCGATCGCTGTTTTCGCTACCTTACGCCACCACCCACTTGAGCTGCAACGCGGTTAATTATGCCACATACGCCACTTGACCAGGGAGCAACATGCACCACTTCAAACGGAGCCGGTGCCATGGCATTCCGATGTTCCGATGTCTTAATAGACCCGGCCGCATTATTATTCAAATGGCGATTCGAGTCGAGTTGAGGTCCAGAGCCCAAGATCTCATTGCATGACTTATGCATATTTGTGCGCGACATAAAGACATATGGATTTATAGTATAGCATCGATCGTCGATCGCTCCAAATGATATTTTAATTACGCAAATTTATATATAGATCGCTGAGATAAGCTCTGGATGCGATCACCCTCGGTGACGACTGCATGTGCAAGGCAGTGAACATTGATTTTTATCTAGTTTATGGGAAAGTCTATTACAATTTATTAGTTAAGAGAGAAATACTAAATAGTTATTTTTCTTATAAGAAAAAATATTATTCAGCTTTTACTTTTTACCTGAGACTTATCCTGTGCTCTCTTCTTTTCCCCAGATGATGTCCGGTTGTTGGACACGTCCCGCTCCTCTGCCTGGCGGTCGGCAGAGTGAACTAATTGCGGGCAACGAATTCCTTAAACTCTTCCTGGATCACGACGATCAGCAGCGCAGTCTGCACAGCAGCGAACAGGACTTTGAGGGCAGAGCAGAGTCTACTGCCTCAACTTCGCCGAATCCTCATCCCCGTCATCGAATTGCCACAGGCAGGAGCTTGGATGGCAGCAGGAATCGCTACAGGAATTCCCTTAGTTCAGGAAGCAATCCCTCCGTAGATGAAACCGATTCCAAGCAGGTGGTCAAGCTGGTGACCTCCGGCAGCAAGATAGTGTTCCTCGAAGATGCCCCAAGTCCAGCCAGCAAGTTGGGAAAATCCTCTTCCAGCGATGAGGTCAAAGTGGTGGCCGTGAGTGTGAGCTCCTCTAGCAAAAGAGGTCCTGCGAAGGGCAGTTCCCAGGGAACTCCTACCGGAAGTGGCTCTGATTTTGTGAATCGTTCGCACAAAAGTGAACTTTCCATTGAGGAAACGGAACCCCGATTGGCTGGGGATTCCATGGATGCTGAAGGGGATTCCCTGAACAGTGCCTCCAATATACAGAATGTGCTGGCAGCTCCTCTGCTGGCGGCCTCAGCCTCCTCCATGCATTCGTTTCTGAAAAATCAAACGGAGGAGGGAACGGGAACTGGAGCTGGAAGTGGAGCAGGAACTGGGGCAGGCCTGCCCTTTCAAACGGTGATTTATCATGACACCAAGCAGGGCAGGGGACCCCAGTCCCGATCCATATCCTACAGCTCCATCAGCCAGAACGTAGATGACTTGCAGGCCTGGCAACAGTCGAGAAGCGGCATCCTGGCCGAGGCCCAGAGGAATGTAAGCGAGAGCCTGAAGCATGGCCATGGCTCGGAGCCAGCCAAGTTCTACTCTGTGCCCTCCAAGATGTACAGTGTGCCGAGTAAGTTTTACTCGGAACCAGCCAAGGTTTACTCCGAGCCAGCCAAGATGTATGGGCAGCCCGAAAAGGTATATTCCGAGCCCTCAAAGGTATACGGACAGCCTTCGAAATTTTATTCGGAGCCAGCCAAGGTTTATGGGCAACCCTCAAAGGTTTACGGGGAACCGGCCAAGACCTACTGGCCACAAACTTTGACCAGCACGGCAGCCACTCCTGCGGGTAGTACTCCTCATCCCAGTCCCAACTCTGCCAGCAGTACCAGCACAGAGCAACCATTGGTTCCCACAACGTTTTTGCCACCCAGATCTAGACCGCGACCAGCGATTGTCTCGCGCATCGCTTTTGGCGAGGCCCAAAGCACAACAGCAACATCACCAACAGCAGCCACAACATCTGCAACAGCAGCTACTACAACGCCGGCAACACTGGCCAGCAGGGTCACCACAGTTAGGCCTTCCAGCAGCAGCAGCATTAGGCCCACAACTTGGCAGCATCACTATCACAGCTACCAGCAGCAGCAGCAGCATCAATCGCAGCAGCAGCAGCAGCAGCATCACCAGCAACATCAGCCACAAGCTCATCCAACGCGCCGTGTACTCTTCAATTTGGATAAATTGCCTTATGATTTATTAAATGCACCGCAGCCGCATCTATTGGAGCCAATTTCATCGAAGCCAGGTCCAAACTACCAGCAACAGCATCAGCAACAGCAGCCACGTCCCTGCTGGGAGCAACGTCAGCATTCATCACTGCCGCATCAACATTCTAATCAAAATGCCAAAGGATTGCCCAACAGAGGTGAGTCTAAGTCCAAGTTGGAGTTGGAATCTGAAGCGTAGTCTGAAGGTACACAGGAGAAAATAGAGTTGAGATCAACTAGGAAAAAATTATCCCTTTGAGGAGAAACTTTTTTATATTAGAGAGTTGAGTCTTGATTTATAGAAATTATTCAAGCAAGCCAATTAATCCTTTATGACCTTAAATCAATGGAATTTTAAAGGAATATTCAGGCAAAGATAAGACATATATTTGTTTTTATCAATTTATTACTTATTTTATCAACTATTTTTTTAAAGAAATAAATACTAAAGCAGCATTTCTTCCTCTGTATGTTTACTTAAGCAAATTACACTCTGCAGCATGGATTGTGTTGCAATTGCATAAATTAAAGAGATCAATTGTGGAACCCCAGCGGATTAATCATATATCAGGACTAACATTTATCCAAACCGCTTTGATGATAGATTAGGATGCATTTAAAATTCCAGGAAGGTTCATTATAATTGCAAGTATTTCTTAATCTCTCTCTAAAGAGTTCAAAGCCTCATTACCGTCTTAAAAACTAAGGTATTTATTGACTATCCGACTTCTTAAGGAATTAATAGTTCATTTATATTTTAAATTCCCACCTGTTGCATAGTGTATCTGTGAATTGTGACAGACAGCGACAACGCACGGGCTAGCCCCACTTGAACCCCGGCTAGCTAATCTTGAACTTATCAAACATCATCTTTTGTTGCAGATCTAGTCAAGTGTGTTGCCAAATTCGCACACCAACATGGAGCAGCTTCGGCATCGGCATCCACGGCTTCGCCATCATCATCTGCATCGTCGGGGTCAGGCGGCAGCGGCAACGGCGGCGGTGGCTATTCATACAGCTCTAGCTCCAGCAGTAGCTCCTCCTCCTCGTCCTCATCCTCCTCAGCGGCGGCATCTGGAGCCTCCGTCCACTCCCCCTCCTCATCTAGGGCGCAGCACCATCAACACTTTACCACCGAGCGCCCCGAGCTCTATACTCCGACCTCGGAGCAGAATTACGAAATCGAGGAGTCCGTTAGTGTTATGACAAACGGACGGGCCCATGGACCGCAGGGTGGCGGCGGTGTGGCAGGCGGCAGCGGCGGTGGCACTGCAGCAGTGGCCACTACGCCAGCTGGTCCAGCTATGACGACGAGCACCATTCGTGGCATCAACAGAGGACGTGGCTCGGTGGTTTACAATGCAAATGCCAACGATTATTCGGATGATGGCGGGGATGGGGATGGTAATGGAAATGGAGAGACCACATCTGAGGGGGATTCCTCCGGGGAGGAAGGGGCAGCTGGAGCACCCGAAGACGAGGACAAAGTGGCGTACGTGGTTGAGGGACGTAACTATCGCAAGTACCGAGTGGAGGAGAAGACCGACGACGGCTTCATTGTCGGCGAGTACGGAGTGGTGGACCACAACGATGGGAACCTCTGGGGAGTGCGTTACACCGCCGACTCCACCATCAATCGCAGTCTGATTCAGAAGGCGTTGCTCACGTTTCTCAAGCTCAAGTAGGGGGCCATGGCGGTCACTGTGCACTCAAAGAAATAATTGTTTGGAAAGTTGGAAAGTGTTAACTGTTTTTTAGAATTTATAGCTGAGAAAGAAGAGAGAATCGCTCGAAATTTCTCATAATTTCATTGATTCAAATAAATTTCAAGGAAATATATTTGATTTTAAAAAACTTGATTTTTTCCAGATTCAAAATGATATTTAAGAAATGCATATTTAATTACTTTAAAATCGTAACATTTTCAATGATTGAAAATTTCTTGAGCAAAACCTTAATTCTTTAAAACAAACTTATAAAAAACAATGATAACATGTAGAGAAAAATCATCCAATCTTCTATACTTTTTTCCAAAATCAAAACTTCATGTAAATGTACATTTTCCCAAATTCAAAATAATTATTTCTGCGAGTGTTTTAAAATATAACCATCACCCCGCACTTCCCCGCTGAGGAGCCAGCTGCAAGGGCATTCAAATGTGATCCAAGTCGTATTTTAGTTTAGCCTAGATAACCTAGATAGCCTAAATAGACACGTAGTTACCCCTAGTTCGTAGCGCTAGTTGAGTTCCCACGCGACCAGGACACACTCCTTCGGCCCTGTGTGTGTGTGTGTGTTTAGTCAGTAAACGAATTTTGTTTAATGTTTAGTTAATGTTTTAATTAATTTATTGTAGTTGTTGGTATTGTAATTGTAACCATAGCTTACGATAGAGCTACCTAAAGCGAAACCTAATTTATTCAGCCGACAGCACTCGAAATTCCACTGACCTAGCAACTTGCCATAAAAGAATCCGACGATGTAGAAGCACCTACCAGCATTAAGATCGAGCGAAACTATCCTAATTAGAGACTAAGTGACTTGCGTAGTAAAAATAAACGAGAATTAAACCGAGTTGTGTGTGCATTAATCTCTTTTTTTTTGGGGGGAAGGGAAAACATGTTGTCCCAGAGTGGGGGCAGATCCTGGCCGGCTGCTCTCCTGCTCCTCCGTTCCGCAATGTAAATAGCCACTTAAAATTGATTAAAAACACGCAGCTTGCGGCACAGACAGAGGAAAGTAGATTTTCAAGACAATATCATTAAAATTTAATTGATATGAACAAGTGACAAAGCAGCGGCAGGAGCAGGACAGCCCATGCCCATGGAGTTGGAGCTTATTGTTTCGACTTTTTACACTGAAAATTAAAAAGGATTGTGATTCAAAGTTAATTTTAATACATTTTCAAACGAAATTTCATGAAATGATCATGAATTGAGCTCCTATTTGCATCGATTTATATGTTTAGCTGTTGATTTTCGGTGGCTTTATTTGTGAAAAACTTTAATTAATTGTAAAATTAGTTAGAATTTTATGTAACTTTTTAACTAGATTTTATTTTCATTTAATGCCAGTGGTTCCCCCTTTATTCTCTCAGTACCTGGGATCACTGAGATAAGCAATGACAAGGGCTCTTCCCCGTTGGGATAGAGATAATACCCTGGCAGCTGGAACCTGCCTGGGGACCATCACTCTTCCGAGTGAAACGCGGAAGCTTGACTCCTTCGCGGTGAACTGGAATCGGAGATCGCTGATCCGGAGGACAAGGAACCTGTGACAAAGTCAAGGCGGCCGTTTTTGGTGCTCTTTATAGAGCCACATTTGGCCAATTAAGAGCCGGCATTTCCATAAATGTCGCTGCCGTTGTTTACTGATCTGCCCCAAGACCTGAAAGCGAGCCCATAAAGGCCAAGAGCAGCGGCACTCAACGGGAAACCGACTGAAGGTCGCTCAACGACCTTGCTTGCGGTCGCCTCTTTTCCTCTGCGGACGAGTGTACATATATATTTATATAGGATCTGCTCTGTATATATGTGAGGCGTCTGCCGGGCCTGATTTTATTGCCCCTCGGGGACCCAGTGCCGGGCAAAATTTCCACTAATGATTGCATGCGCCAGTGCCAGGTTTGCTGTCCGAGATCGCAGTCGCAGTGCCAGGCTATTTATAGATGTGTAAGACAATCGGGCTTTGGTATGCCACCACCTTATCGCAAACCGGCAATCAACCCAAACGCAATCCCAAACCCCAGAGATCGGGACGAGGCCCAGCTGCGGATTCTGACCCTACTGCATCGGCGACGCGATCTGCGTGAAGAAATACAGCACATGACCATAAAGATCACGAAGGGATTGGAGGCATCCGGCAACGAAGATGGGAATACACTTGCTTAAAGGTTTGTTGAAATTAATAATAAGCTAAAAAGATTGAATCAATAATGAGAAAAATATTTTAATATTTATTTCGGTATATTCCCCTAAAAGAAATGTATATTAAAGTTATAAGAAAGTAATATGTGAACTTAAGTTTGAACTGAAATCAGAAGGCTTAATGTAAAACGAAAATAAAAAAATGTTAGGTGTCATTATTAATTATATGTATATTGCTTCTAAAATTATCCTAAATTTTAATATAGTTCTTTTTTTCTAAATAATTTTTAGCTATGGGATACAAAGTTGCAATTTTATATCCCTAACTACCTTTAAAATACACAAAATAAAATCAAACTAAAATCTCCTTGCTCACTCTTAAATTCCCATTAACTACAAAAAACGAAGGACCTTTCAACTTACCAATATCACATTCCAAGGATACATTTCTCAATTTATAAAAGAAGTTCAAGAAATTCCATTTACCTCTTTCAAGGGTATTGGAAAAAAGAGAATGTGCCTGGGACAGTTGCAGATTTAATGCGAAATGCCAGAGAGGCAGAGCCTGGGTTGGGGATATAGCTGAGGCTGCAGATGGAGTTGGGGATGGGGATGGGGATGGTGCCGTGCCCTTTCTGCGGTCAGCTGCCTGATGGACATCTCAGGCGGAGGAGCAGGAGCAGGAGCTGGACCTGAAGGAACTGGTTATACCGTTGCTGGCCGCTTCACTTAAGTGCGGCAATTATAAGGCGAAACAGTTCTCTTCGCTGTGCTTCTGGTGGAGTGAAAGAACTTAACTGAAATAAAACATGATAAATGCCAGGCAAACACGTTGCCATTCCAATAATGCACACAGAAAATTTATGGTTTTGCTAATTTCATTTGCCGATGTTATTTTTATTATTTATTGTTTGTGAATACAGTTCTTTGTGGTTGAAATGATAAAAATAATTTGATTTTAAGGAAGAAAAATGATGTAAAAGTCTTAAGGGTACTTTTTATTTTTAAATTGTTGTTAAAAATAATCAAAGGTTGTTGTAGACAATTAAAGTATAGTTAATTTTCTAAGGAACTTATGTAAAAAAATCTATTTGTAGCTTTTTCTCATAAATTGATGTTGTTTTTTGATTCGTCTAAATTCCTTGCAATTTCGTTTAAACATGATATCTTTATATATACTCTTATCTATAATTCAATAAGAAATACAATTTTAAACATGGAATTTAAATAAAGTTAAAAATGAAATACTTTATTTAAATAAAGATAAAAATCTTGAAAATCCCCAAGATCCCTGATCTCTGTACTTTTTTATTTCTCTGTATATTTTGGTTTGCGGGAATTTAGTTTTTATTTATTTTTGGTAGGTGTATAAATGCGTGTCGGCCATAAATTTGAAAAGTGCACGATTGCCGCTCTGTGACAGGTTGAACGTTGCCACGCCCCCGCCCCCACGTCCTGGTTAGTGGCTTTTTAATGCGGTGGGCGTGACCTGGAAATGGGCATTCTGACAGCTGCGAGGAGGCTGTCCACTGGCTTCATTAAATCCAACCAGCCTCCGCTTTGCTTTGCTGCCATCTCGAGGGCCTCGAGGTACCTCGAACATCCGCATCTTCCCTTTACTTTTGCCTTGAGTCGCTGGCAAATTGCTCCCATTGATCTGGCTTACAGGAATCTGGTCATTTGTCTAGTAGTCCTGTCTCGTAGTCCTGTTAATTATCTCGATAGTTGGAAGCAGCAGCAGCACCAGCAGCAGCAGCTCCTTAATGAAGTCGCATGTGAACAGCCATGTTCCACAATTTACGATCCATTTTATTCAATATTCAGAGTCGCCAGGCTGATCGATCGCAATTCGAAAATTTATGACACGGCATTATAATTGACCGATTTGTCATTATAATTAGCATGTACACGGCCAGACACGCCGAATGGATCCTAATTTATGCATATTGCTGGGATTATTTTTAGACAGGACGCAACGCAGGCAAAACACGAAACAATGTTGCATGGAGCGGAAGGAATAATTTTACCAGAGAGTCATCTACCTTTAAGGCATGCAAAACTGTTTATAATTTTTCAATTAATACATAACCAACATAAGGAAGAAGAAAAATGGTAAGGAAATATTTTAGGGGCATTAATTTTTAGTGGAATATTTTTGGAGAAAAAAACAAGCTTCCTTAAAAGATAGAGAAAATCACGAATAAAGTAATTTGCTGAGAATTTTGTTTTTTTGTTGTCATTTTAAATATTTGTATTAACTTTTGAGTCCAAAATAACTGTTTCAAAGTCCTAATAATGTTTGGCAAAGGAACATGTTTAGTTTACTTTTTCTGGACATCCACTATTGCTAACGAAAAATAATAATAATAAAATTTGTTTTAATATTTATTTCTATTTTGTAGACTAGATGATTTGTGCATAAACCTTTACTTTACACGAACTTTTATTTTACTTTACATGTTTTATTTTCAAAAAGTGGCATCACTGTCTGAATGCCTAAAAGTATGTGACTTTTTTGTAACATATTTACTCTTATGTTCACAGTGAAAAGGGAAATAATTAAATAATCATTATAAAATATTGTTCAGAAATTAGTAACTGTAACAAATAAGTAAATTGAAATATATATTAAATATAAGGAAACGTGTATGAAAAATTACCAGGAACTTTGGAAATTAAGATATAGGATTCTCCTTTCTTCTTCTTTTAACAATATTTATATTTAAATTTCCACCTTCATTGATTTTAAATGTAAAAGTAAATCTTTGGTAAATAAAGGCAAACCAGAAAATAATACTACTTTTTATTATTTTATTTTATTAAAAAAAAAATTTAACAAAAAACAATTATGGAAATTGAAATATTTACAGCATAAAATTTGAAAAACCTTTTCACAGGAAGGGGAAAGTTCATTTTCATACCAATTCCCAACTCCAACTCCTTAAAAATACTTTGAATCTTACAATAAAAAATCCTTAACCAGAAATAGGGCCAGCAAAACGCCCACAAAAAAATATTGCAGACCGGAAAGGCAGATTAAAAATTACCAAAAGTCATGAATCAAGCTGAGAAGTTAATTCAAAAATTCGAAAAAATAAGAAAAACGGAAGAAATCAAGAACACGGGTCAGATGTGCGAGAGTCAGACAATGAAGAATGCAAATCATTGCACATGTCCTGTGTCCTGCGAGTGCCAGTCTGAGTAGAGGTCCTGCAGCCTGCAATCGATTTGGAGCAGAACTAATTGTCTGCCGGCAATTAGCAGGAAAGGAACTCCGAGATCTCTCAACACTTTACTAATCTGCAAGTGTCAAGCGGCCGCAAATGATGGCGATGACAAAAGGAGTTGACAGGACGCAGGCTGGCTGGCTGGCTGGCGGGCAGGCAGGACAACAGGCCAAAGTAGGGGCAGGACACAGGACAGGAGGGTTGAAGTGTGCGTTCCGGCTAAAAAACCGAGGCAGCCGCACCGGCAGCATCGAAATTCTGCCGAACTTCAGAAGCGGGGACCACGACAAGGGGTTGCTTATAGCACACTTGGGAAAATAGGGGTTAATATTTAATTACTGACATATTTTTAAATTATTTTGTAAATATATTAAGTAAAGAATTGCACGAAAAGATACAAATTAATTTAGGACTAGTTTATTTCACATTTAACAACAAAATTAAGAAAGGATATCATGTTTTGGAATCATTTAGAAATCTATATTAATTTATCTTTCATAAATATTTGAAAAATTATTTTTCCAAGTGCTCTGACTCAGATTCAAATACAAAACTTGGACTCAGACGACACAACAGGTCTTGACAACGGGAGCTGACAAAGGAGGAGCGTTGTACCTTTTTGGTATAATAATGAAATTCAAGTACCGCACGGTGCTCCTTTAACGTTTGATATCAAAGGACATTCGATCGGGCATGCAACATGCGCTCATTGTCCTGCCATCGCTGTTGTCAGTTTTTCTTAAGCGATTCTCGTATTTATGCCAAAGATTACATGTTGATCTCGCATATCTTTCATCTCGAACGACTGGGTCCTTTGGCCCTCGTCTCTATACCGATTTGGGTCTGTGATCCTGGAATCCGTGCGTGCTTCCCACGTCGCCGAAACACGATATCCAGGCGATGGCAGGCGAAATCAAAATGCCGTCAGTCAGTGGCTCAGTCATGACCGTGCATTAATTGGTAGAGAAATCACAAACAAATTATCATACATCAACGAGAAAATTAATTCACAATAGTATGTTGTGTGTTAGAAGTTCAGATCTTTTAGGCTAGATAATACCTCATAGTTGAAATTTTAATAAGGATAAATATATTGTTAAAATGAATTTAATTTAAAAATGTAAGAGAGCACTTTAGCTAACAAATACAAGAGATTTTTTTGGACAAATAAACATTTTTTGTATATTTCCTAAATAGAACCTTTAGGTTCTTATTTCTCTTCTTTTATTTATTTTTTCTTGTATTTGACTTCAACATTTTAGTTTCAGGTCCACCTATTAAATATACTTTATAATAAATAACAGAGTATTTATTTATTTTCCGACTAAAATATTAGTTTTTATATAATCTACCAAGTATTTCATAAACAGTCCTGAATACTTATATTTTAAATACTCTTACTTAGCTTTCTCTTAAGTCCAACATACACCATTCCTACCTTCTTTCACTCTCTAAAATTATACAACTTTCTCATTAATTCATGGCCAAAGAATCTCTACCAATCTATCTTCCATGGAAATCTCCTGTCGATGACAACGTGCCCGCTTCTTTGGTAGTCCATTGTGGACAGATCCCCAGCTCCTGCTCCAGCTCCAACTCCTGCGCCTTCGACATATCCCAAAATCTCTAGATCTTCTGATTCAGAGCCATCGATAAGCTAGAATGCCCCTTTTCTAGCTACCTCCAGTTAGCGATTTGATGAGGGTTGCCACTGCTCCTGCAGATAGATAATTTCATAACTGAAACAAAAAGCATATTGCGCATGCTAGATTGATCGCCCACTTGTTCTGAAGGACTCCGGACTCCAGAAAAAAGGCCAAAGAAATTGAAATCCATTCATTCGCCCTTTCCCCTAACCCTTTTCTTTTCGGTTCGTGGAAGTTAGTTCCAAGATTCGCTATTTATTCAAAACCTCTCCCTTTTCATATTTTTTGTGTAAAAAATATAGAATTCCGTGTTTTCCCGCATGGTGAATCAATTGTTGAAGTCTCGTTGGAAAATCTTAGGGCATCAGGTGCCATCAGGTGAATTAAATGGCATAATAGGCCTGCGTTGTGTATTCGATTTCAATCAGCCGTGGATCCTTGAGATTCCTGAGCTTCCACGGCTCTTCCCACGGAGCAAAAAAAAAAGGCTATGATGGTTGTTATTCAATAATAATGATGACTAGCGAGCAAAGAGCATGTTGTAAAGGTTGAAGGTTAACGAACTCGTGTAAATGCGATCAATTGAATTCAATTCAATTGGTAAAAGGCAATGGGAAACCTAATAAACCGAAAGGCAATCAAAAATTGGGGAGACAAGAGTTTGTATTTTTGAAGAAATATAACAGAAAAATGGAAGCCTGTTTTAAAGCATTTAAAACGTTTTAGAATTATTATAATATCTTCTGAGCTATGTTTTACTTTCGTGTATATATATTTATATTTTTATTTTGATTAGTTAGTTTGATTTTATATTTAAACTGATACTAGTATTTGTTCTAAACAATACTTAAATAAGCATTGGAATTATTTCTTTCAATTTTTTGACTAAAGTCAAATTTGTCTCTGTAATACTTTGCTATATTTAAATCATTATATCGTAAAAATATTTATAAATATATTTTTAAATTGCATATCCCTATATCAGAGTGCTTTCTCAAATATCTTGGATGTATGATTGTTTAAAACGAAACAAAATAATAAGTTCTAATCTAATCAAAGAAAGTTGCCGCTGCTAATGCAATATCTTTGGAAATCTATGAACACCTTTAGCCGGAAAAGTGGCACAAATCCGGTGGGTCTCTCATAGATCGTTTATCTGCTGTTGGGAAAGTGAAAACATAAACACATTTTACTCTTAGAAATTTGCAGGAAATGTGTAAAATTTCTCGCAATATCTGAGAGTGAAATCGGAAACTTTCGCCAACAATTTGGAACCGGGGCGTGAGAAGTGTAACGCAATGTGCAAAGCCCCGATATTAGAAGGCTCGTATCTCCAGTTGCCGGGCGAGTGATCTGCGTATGACATAATCTTTGTTTCGGGCTTAAGATGCAAACGAGACGTGGCCTGGTTTTTGGTCCTCGAGCTGTTGGATCTGCTGGATCTCCGAAAAAACAAAAGGACAGCGGCGAACAGGACATCCTACTTAGCAGCAACGGCAGCAGCAGCGATCTGGGACGCAATTGTAAAAAAGGCAAACAAAAAGTCCTTAAGTTATGTTGGCTGGCAAATGTTGTGAGCGCGAAACAAAGAGGCTCCTCTGGCAGGACCACAAAAGGCCCCTTAGAATCGAATTCAGATTCAGACTCAAAACGGAGGCACTGGCACTTATGCAAGGTTTAAAAATAAGAGCACTGGGAAAAATTAAGTCTTGTTTTTAAATAATTTAAAATATTCTTAAAATATGATAATGATTTTTCTATATTCCAAAAACCATTAGTTAATTATTGTAAAATATTTTAGATCCTAAGACAAGATAAGATAGCAAAAGCCTTTTTATAAAAGATCAAATTTAATGAATACTTGGGTCTACTTTCTATTAATTATTCATTGCTAATTCCCTAAATAAATTTATTAAATATTTTGTTAATATATTTTCCCTTAAAACATATTTCTTCCTGTGCAGGACACAACAATCAAAGCTGAAATTGAAATGGAAGCAGCGACTTCATCACTTGTTTCCTCTCGCTCTCCTGTTGCATGAAAACTCGGTGGAATTCAACAGCCTGAAATTGGAGATCTTGGCGGAGGATCTCGCATCGGATTCGGATTTGGATTGGTAGTGGGTCTTGGGATATCGGGTTGTCGGGAGTCGCCGATCTTCGGCCGGCAGTCCTGGAGGTGTGTCCCATTGTCCTGGCCGCGTTTCCGTGGCGGCCACGAATATGAAACTTATCTGGATTTGATTTTGCACGTGCAGTGCTGGGAACCTCGGTGCTCGATCCTTGATCCCTACCGAAGTTGTTCAACTTTCTGCCTGCATCTCCTGCCGTCTTGCGTCATGATGTCCTCCAGGACATTCGAGCACTTTAATTTCATGTTTTGGAATTGTTCACATGATTTCTCAAGATCAGATTGCTTATCTGCGCCTCCGTCCCTACTTTTCTGATTCAATTATTGCGCTTTTCCTAGTTATGTCTCATTTTTTAGGGTCTAATAGCTCACTTCCTGCCGTTGGGATAATGGGAACCCCATTTGCACTTCAGTTTGACGTGATTTCCGAGTCGCTTCCTGTGGATCTCGTTCCCGGAGCTATCTCCCCCCTGTCTGTTTGCACTTTTGGGCTTGGGTTTGACATGCTTTTTGCTTTTATGAACTTTGCTGTCTCGCTCCGACGGAAGTCGTCCACAAAAGATTCCATTTCCGCACTTTCTGGGTGCATTAGCATAATTTCAGCGCCAAAAACTTTGAATTGTTTGTCTTCTTGGCGCCAAAAAGACATAATTGTTGGTTGTCATATTCAGACATGGAAATACTGAATGGAAATTGATTCGGTGACGGTTTGCTTAAAGGGGTTTTTATTTCATATTCTGTGTTGTAAGGGGTCTTAAGAGATTCTGTTAAATTTTTGTAATATATGTATTTATTTAGAGATTTATTTTTGGTAGTTTATGGTTAGGGCTGAAACATAAAATCCTTTAAATTTAAGACTCATGAGCTAATGATCTTCAAGAGGAAATTAAACAATCTAAATATATATTTTAATAAGCTAAAATAATTATTAAACCCTTTGCCTGATAATAATAAAAAATTTCAGAGTATTTGGTCACACTTTTATTCAAAACAGAGCTCGGTTACACTTAAATATAGCAATACAGTGCCACGAGCATGTGTAAAACTCAACGTGGTGCACCAGATAGCGACAAGCCATAAAACTAGAACAAAACACTCACCTAATGACATTCCGGGTCTTTCCCATCAAAAGTCTGGCGCGATTCATAATGACCATCGGGATCGGATCTGGGGAATAACCCTAGTCATAACCATTGGGTCGGAGTAGGAGTAGGTCATACCTCGACGAGATCGCTGGTCTGCTCAATGAACGGCGGCGGCAACTTTTGGGCCATAAAAGCGAGCCGGGAATTTTCCACCTTCGATGTGTAAATGAAGTGAATTTCCCCGGGGCCCATATTTAACCCTTTCCATTCTGTATTTCTTTTTAGCCCGAAGTGTAATTAGTTGGGTGGCGTCGTAACCCTTTCGTACGCTCGCCAGTCGACTAATACAAATCCTGAGCGAAAGTGACATAAAAATCGAAGCCAACCGAACGGTAGCTACCTGCATTCTTCGAAGACAAAAAGGTGCTAACTAGGATCTATAGATCTACCTTTCAAGTAACCCTTTTTTTTGCTAAAAAGTCGCAAATTTTCCAAGAATTTTTTAATTCACTTTTTTTCTGCGTGTCCATCAGAGCGACCTTGAATGGGCGGCTAGAGTGGGCGGCAGGAGCTACCTAGACACAGGTAGGATAATGTGACCTGCCGGTGACTGCTGTTTCAATTCTTGTGGTGGATTTAGCGCTAATCCGGCGGATTAGCGACTCGCCGGCGTTTCGAGTTCATTAAGATCGGGAGCTGTACTTGAAGTGAATGAAATGAAAAAGGGGAAATTGTTGCAGGCACCGAATGCCCTAACTTCCTAAAGTTATAACGTTTATTGTCTTAGCTAACCTCGTATCATTCATAACTTTAAACTATAAACTAGAATTACTACGAGTACTATGAGACTCAGCGTGGGAAGATCAGACAGCTGGAGATGCAGCCTCCTGGTTATGTCTATGAATATTCATGAGTTCCCACAATTAAGTTCCCTCGGAATGGTCAGTTATTGTCCAGGAATTGATATGTCATCGTCATCTGGTTTAGTAGAGCATCCTCCCCCTAGGGAGTTGGGCTAATGATCAGCATAGCATTGCACGCAAGCGCATTCCCATACAGCACACCTGAGTTCCAACTAACCACCCTCAACTTACTATTTGGAATCTATAAAACATCATCACCAGGGACATCAAGGGGTGGACAGTCCAATTAGAATGAGGAGTTGCAACCCCCGGGGTGATGATATCATGTCGAGCATTTTATTGATCAAGTTACGCATCCGTAATACGAATCGAAATATAATTGCTCTTTTCAAGTGTCTGTCATGTTTCAAATGAGTCTCGTCTGGCATTTGCATCTTCGCCCTGACTGTTCCCACGTTTCGGGATGCGATCGGGAATGGGCAGAAATATGGGATCAGGATCGTGTGGCCTTAGGCGTTGGTCCGCAAATCGCACCAGACTTGCGGGATCTTGCTTAACATTATTAAGTAGCCTGCGTACCCAGCGTACTCGTGCAATGTCTTTCTTTTGAATTCCGCTGATCCTCGGCAGAGAAAGCTTGATCTAGCAGCAGCCTTTTGCCAGGCAGCACTTCTAAGATCCGTGATCTATGATCTGTGATCTGTGATCCGTAATCTGCTTAAGCGGCACGCGATTAGGATTGGGTCCTCCGGACTTGGCTGGGCCCGACGCTCACGGACTCGGGAGATCAGAGGCATTGGCCACTTGAATCCATGAATCCAATTCCAAGGCAAGCCAAAGCCAAGCCAAGCCGAGCAGAGCCTAGACGATCCGATCCGAGCTCAGGCGAGGGCTCTCAAAAGGCAACCCCTAAGCTGGCTTACCAGAGGGAGTAGTAGTCTGAGCTACTAAGATATATCTATATTAATTTCTTTATATATTTTATTTCGATTTAATTTTAGTTTAATCTACCATATAAAGCAAAGTTTTTAAGTTTTAATTTATTGTTGAAGCCCTTTATTATCACTAAAAAATAAACTAAAAGTAGGAAGAAAAATAAAAGGTAATCTTATGAAACCCAACCATTTTTTTGGCATTGCAAAAAATATGTTTCTATATTTTTTTATTAGAATTAACTGATACCTATTTTTCCAATAACAATTAAATAGATTTTGTGACCTGAATTGTTAATGAATGGCCAAATCCTTTACAGCGATTTTAATCTTTTTTTTTAAACTTTATAGTAAATAAAAATACAATTCCAAAACCAAATATTGTTAAATATATGGCACAAGTTCATAAAAAAAATTTATCTTTATCAACCGGAACGAATAATATATTAATCGTAAAGGAAGTTAAATCTTAACTAAACGAATTTATATGTTAACCCTTGAAAAAAATTTGAATTAAATTAAAAGAATTTTTGAAATGAAAAAAGTTTGTTAAAACTTGGCAGAAATACAAATGAAAAATATATTTTAATATAATATTATACATCTTAGTGTAAGAGTGCTAAGCAATAATTTATCTTTAATTAAATAGTGAACGTACGTAAAAGAAATAATATTTTTACTTAAAAATGCAACAAGAAGACAGAATAAAATCTTCTGTAAAATGTAAATATCAATATATGTTGAATTATTTTTTAAGTGAGAAAATTTACAACTTTAAGAAAAAAATAATAGAACATGATAATTAAAAGTTAATTACAAACTTGGTAATAATGGCTGATTTACAAATATTTTTGTGTTAAAATTTATTTTAATATATTAATTTTCTTTTTCTTAAATTCTTTTATAATCTTTTAGGGTCATATGTTTTCGTCATATTATTGAAAATTAGTAAACAAAGTAAAAAGTATGTAAGGATTATGCACCATATGAATAAACATTAGTTTTATATTAATTTTAAAGTTTCAAACTGGATGTTAGCAACGACCAATAACTGTTAAAAAGAATTTGCAAAATTTAAAGCTAAAGAAAACTATGTTAACTTCATGTTTGGGCTGCGTTATTATGTAATTAAAATCATATATGCAAGGTGTTACAACCCAATTCAATCAATTAATATTTGTTGTATATTTATTAAAGTTTCCCTCCGCTATTCATATGATTGCATCATAAAAACGTAATTATTGAATGGAAAACAATCAATAGTGCGCATTCAACCCCTGCTCGCTCGCTCGCTGCCTCGTCAATCGCCACTCGAAAAGGACTCTGGCAGGATAACTAGGAGCGAACCCACAGGTACTTCACACAAATCACAAAGCGGCAATAATGGCAGCGCCATAAAAGACCGGCCATGCAGGATAGTATATGGATAAGGATGTCCCCGCCGCTGTGTCTTCATTAACAACTGTCGCAGGACTCTCGCCGGAGAGCCAGAGAGCCTTAGAAGAGAGGGTAGCTTGGGCAATAGAGAGAGAGATAGAGAGCAGGCAGGTAGCGAGTCCTGCGGAAAAAGGCCATAAAACCCAGGGAGTTGAGAATGAGCGGCGGCTGCTGCGGCCTTGCTCAATGAATTTTCGCAATGGCAGCCCGCCAGGATCGAAGGATTCTCCCCGAGAGCAACCGAGCGAGCGCGCGAGGCTGGGCAGGCAGAGAGTTAGCAACCCCTGGGCCAAAAATTCGACCAATGAACGAGCACTTCCTCTACCTAAGGGTGATCGACAGCTCGATGAATGGATTCGCTTGCGAAGGACTATTAAAACCCGGCGGTCCTGAGAGCAGACAACACAAACCGTCGTGATCTCAGCGAGTCCACATCGGAGCAAGCAAGGATATAACCATATCAAATATCTCAAAGACCAAACAATATTCGCAAGAATCTCAAAATCTCGTCTCAAGTGCCTAGTGCCAAGTGCTAAGAAAAAAGTGCCACCAAAGCAAAAGAGAAACCTCGTGCTAACCCCAAAAAGTTATTAAAAAATCGCCAAAATTACGCCCCACATCGGTATGCAGTCGTCGGAGGGTTCGCCAGACATGATGGATCAGAAATACAACAGTGTGCGCCTGTCGCCAGCGGCATCGAGTAAGTATACCTAACCAAAAAACCTAAAAAATTTAAAGATTTTAATTAAAAAAGCTTTGAAATTATTAAGGAGACTTTGAAGCATCTGAAACACTTTGGTTTAGAAATAAATATTCAGTTTCATAGCTTAAAAAATCTTAAAAAATGTACACTTATTTATAAAACTCCTACTAATAAATATACCTACTTTTTCTCTACTATTTTAGGTCGCATCCTTTACCATGTGCCCTGCAAAGTGTGCCGGGATCATAGCTCCGGCAAGCATTACGGCATCTATGCCTGCGACGGCTGTGCCGGTTTCTTCAAGAGGAGCATCCGCCGCTCCCGGCAATATGTCTGCAAGTCCCAGAAGCAGGGACTCTGCGTGGTGGACAAAACGCACCGGAATCAATGCCGCGCCTGTCGCCTCAGGAAGTGCTTCGAGGTGGGCATGAACAAGGATGCCGTGCAGCATGAACGGGGTCCCAGGAACTCCACGCTGCGCCGCCACATGGCCATGTACAAGGACGCGATGATGGGTGCCGGCGAGATGCCGCAAATACCCGCCGAGATCCTGATGAACACAGCTGCTTTGACCGGATTCCCGGGAGTGCCCATGCCCATGCCTGGCCTGCCTCAGCGTCCCCATCATCCGGCCATGAGCGGAGCCTTCCAGGCTCCTCCTTCCTCGGCTGCAGCTGCCGCCGCCGCCGCTGCTGTGCTGGATCTATCCGTGCCCCGAGTGCCGCATCATCCGGGTCACCATCAGGGACATCATGGCTTCTTCTCGCCCACGGCGGCTTACATGAATGCCTTGGCCACCAGGGCACTGCCACCAACGCCACCGCTAATGGCTGCGGAGCACATCAAGGAGACAGCCGCCGAGCATTTGTTTAAGAACGTTAACTGGATCAAGAGTGTGCGTGCTTTTACGGAGCTTCCGATGCCCGACCAGCTGCTGCTGCTGGAGGAGTCCTGGAAGGAGTTCTTCATCCTGGCCATGGCCCAGTACCTTATGCCCATGAACTTTGCCCAGCTGCTGTTCGTCTACGAGTCGGAAAATGCCAATCGTGAGATCATGGGCATGGTGACGCGCGAAGTGCACGCTTTCCAGGATGTGCTCAACCAGCTTTGCCATCTCAATATCGACAGCACTGAGTACGAGTGCCTGAGGGCCATCTCCCTGTTCCGTAAGTCGCCGCCGGCGGCTAGCTCCACGGAGGATCTGGCCAACAGCTCGATCCTGACGGGCAGCGGCAGTCCCAACTCCTCGGCCTCGGCGGAATCAAAGGGCTTGCTGGAGTCCTCGAAGGTGGCGGCCATGCACAACGATGCCCGCAGCGCCCTGCACAACTACATCCAGAGGACGCATCCTGCACAGCCCATGCGATTCCAAACTTTGCTGGGTGTGGTCCAGCTGATGCACAAGGTCTCCAGCTTCACCATCGAGGAGCTGTTCTTCCGCAAGACCATTGGCGACATCACCATTGTGCGCCTCATCTCGGACATGTACAGCCAGCGCAAGATCTGAGGAGAGTCCTTTGTAACCGGTATCTGCAAAGGATACTGATCTGATTCGCACTCGAAGTGCCTTCCTAGTGCTGGGAACTGTGATAATCTCGGAAGAAGCGCTTTGCACCATTTTCCAGGACATCTCCAGGAGTCGAGCCTTTAAAAACACTCAGATAAGCCACACTCACCTCATTACCTTACCTTAAGCAAAATTGGATTTGCATTCGCAAAAGTTTTAACTTTGCCTGTTAGTTACTTGAATCGTAGCCTAGTTTCCTGTACAGTTATAAACAATTTAGTTTTAAGCTCATAACATTAAGTGTAAGTTGTGAAAAATTTATATTTTCAAAATAAACCTAAAGGTTTTTGAAATGAACATTTACTGGTATTTTTATATGGGTTGAATGGGGAATATTTGGAATTTGCAGGAATGGAAACTGATCTTTAAAGTCTGGATATTGAAGTTCAGAGTTTGCTATATTTTTTTTCAATTACGCAGCTTCGTTTTTTACAATTTATAATTAGGAAACAATTCTAGCAGAAAAAGCCTGTACCTAAGTATTGTCTAAGTTTTTTATTATTAAGGAAACGTTTTATTTGTTCTTTCAAGCTTTTCTCAGTATATAAAAGAAAAAATATAAAAGTTCTGATTTTATTCATTTAACATTTAGGAATATGGCTAGATCTAGATTTTCTTTACTTCACTGGCTTACTATGAAATGAAAATCCACGTTCTTCAATTTTATTTGTATATTTATTATGATGTATAGTAAATTTAAATCCCAAGAGAGAGAAAATTAATTACTCTAAAAATAACAAACCCCTTCTTAATTATTTACCCAATCTCTAATTTATTTAGAATTACGTCTTCCATTCGGAAAGTGTTATGCCAAACATGGATTCATGAGATTACTCACAGAATTATCATACTTTTTTATGGCCATTTCGTGATGCTTTTTGTCGTATCTTTGGAGACGTCAAAAGCAACCGCATTGCGCCGACCCAGTTAATCGAAAATAAATTATGCAAATACATGAACAAAAGATGAAGGCAGCGAGGAGGATCGTGAAAAAAATTAGCATAGTTTTTTCGCCTGAGCAAACCAAAGTCGGGATTAATTTGTGGAACCTTGACGGCTCTGGATGGAAGGTTTGCAATGGCCGCCGCTGTCGCTGCCGCTGTCTCTCTGCGAAAAGTTAAAAAGCAAAAATTCACTTTTGTGACTTTGGATCGAGGTGGATTGCTGGAGCGGATCGGAATCGTCGGAGTCGCTATCCCCGGAGGACAATGGCAATGAATCCTTTCACAATTGCCAGCGCAGCCGGACGAAAATGAAAATGAAAATGAGTTTTTCGCCCGGCGAAGGCTGAACAAACAAAACTCGAGGAGAAGAGCACACACGGAACACAGTTGCCAAATTGTTCAAATTGCGTTGGCCAAAGCAAACACAGAGATGAGTATACTATTCCACTGACACACATCCGAAGTACACAGGGAAACCTACCCTAACTTCACTACGAGCCCTAAGTCCCAAGTCCGATCCAACCACGGCAGAGCACATCCTGCGGGGATTGGGATTGGGAATTAAGCATGCTTCGTTGGTGCTGCCATTTCGACTTTCGGCAAGGACCTCTGGGTGCCGTGTCCTGGATGCTGTTGAACCCGGGGTAACAACAGTTCCTCGCCTATCCTCTGCGCTATTTCCATTTCGCTCCCTCCGCGCCGTTGAGCCCTTTTAAGTCCTAATGGCCCTTTATTATCTGCCTTTAGACTTTTAATAGACTCAGGCACCAGGAACAGAACAGAACAGAAACAGCAGCATCACCAGCAGCAGCAGCAGTCCTTTTTCCGTGTGTGTTGGCCTAATCCTCATCATTCTGTCATCAGTGACGTTTTTCTGCACATTGTTCTTCCGGCATTGTTTGGGTCTTAATTTGCAGTTTCCCCCGGTATTTTTTTGCACTCTCTTCGGGCAAAAGGATTTTCACATTTTTTCACTTCTTGATTTCTATAATGTCCCCCTTGTGACAAGAAGGTAAGTCTTTATCCTACCACTATCTTGGACATCGAATTTTTTGGGTACTTTGAAATCTTTGCAATCTTCTTAGGAACTGGTTTTAAAGTTTGCCATAAAATAAAGCTTTCAGAGGGTTTTTGTTAAAGTTTTTTTAAATATTTCTCATAAACAAGGGATTAAGGAATCCAAAAGTTACGTTTTGTTTTAAGAAAAGATTAAGTACGAAAATATTATCAGAGCTTAAGGAGTTTTTAAATAATTTAAATTTGATTGCTATTTTTCATTTAATTATTTAATAATAAATGAAGTAAATAATGTGATTGTGTAGAATTTATATATTTATAAAGGTATTTTCCATCAATTTTATTATTTTTAAATTTATAAACCATTCCTATATTTTATTAAACTACACACTTTGACCAACCTTTCTGCCTTTTTAATATTAATCTGAATTTGTAGAGCTTATCTCTAGGAAGGCACTTTGATCTGCGCTACTTAAAAATATATCCAAGGCATCCTGGATCTTAGATGGGACTTAAACTTAAACCACGAGTCTGTGCGACTGACTTGTGCCCCAGATGAACTTCATTAAATCTTCTAGCTTTATCCTCACGGAAAGGTACTGAAAAGGCGCGGTCCTGTGGCGAATCTCAAGTGGCTGGATTTCTGGGGAAAATCGGGGATTCGGCTAGGGAACAAGTGAGGGAAGCTGGTGGATTTCGAGTGACGCATTTAATTCATAGATTTTCGACGATTAAGTAATCCGCAGAAGGGCTCAATGAATCGGCCGATTAGCGCAGTTCGCGTAAGCGGGTACGTCCCGGGTTTCGACCAGGACAGGTGTGCCAACAGGTTAGAGGTTAGCATTTTGCAAGCTTAGCCCACAGGACACCCATGGCTCACTCTCTCTTTCTTTCTCTGTGCCGCTCTGATCCTTATCCGGGCGCAATTACCTAGAGAAACAAAAATATGAGTATGCAAATAGATTTTAATGGGCAGGATTACCCTTTTGCTAAATGCCCAAATCCCAGCCCCGAGGATCTGCCTCTGCCGCTGTTGTTTTCAAATGTAATGAGAATGTCTCTAAGCCAAAATATTAAACATCCGCTTGAGCCTGTTCGTGCAGAGCTACCATATTTTGCCAAATCCGGCTTCCGATTGTCCCCGATTGTTGTACCTGGAGTCAGGTCCTGTTCTGCGATGGTCCTGCGGCCAGCAAAAGTCAAAGCGGCAGCCCCGGCGGCGGCGGCAGCGGCGATGTTTTTGTAAATTGAGTAGCTCGATTTATCGCCAGATCAATTTTGCGACCACTATATATGTATCTGTATATGTATCTGCCGCCCAGATAAGCAGGAGCGGCCAGGATGCCTGCCTTATAATTGTTCCTGTGTGGCTTATGCCCATGCTACCGTCGTGTAAGCCAGGACCGAGACCAGAGCCTGGTCTGAGCCTTGCTTAGTGCCCCTAAGTTCCGCTTAACTTACTTTAGTGGGCAAATGGCAAATTTTCGGCTGAAAATTCCACGGAATTCTTTGTATTTGCATACACACCGACGGCGGCATTGTCTTTGACGCTTAGCCACATAATTTGAGAATAGAGGAATATATAGTTATGCATATATATTTAAATAGACAATATTCTCTACTTATAGCCCATTGTGTATGGTTGAGACTTTGTGTCTCGGTGGTAAAAAGGGGAAAAAGATTATGTAGCAATTTGTAAATTGAGGGAAACAGGTACAACTTTAATTTGAGCATTAACTATATTTATTTCTGTTATAATTATAATAAATAATACTCTTCTGATTTCTCAAAATTATAAAAAAAACGTGCTATTCCTAAACCTCATTAAGAGACACTTAAGACTTAGCAGCTGCCAGAGTCTCATGGTTTTCTTAGACGATCAGAATCGATCAGAATCAGTACTATCCAGAGCGATTAGGGCAAGGACATCGCGTCGCAGGATCAGCGAAGCGTGGTCCTCGTACCATTATGTCTCTCCTTTTTTTAAAGGCCCCTAAGTACTTGATGCCCCGAGTCTAAGTCCCTGCAAATCTGTGCACATCCTTTTGATTGTTGCCATCGGAGGACGGGACAATAGGCGAGGTCTGGCGATGAGTGGACCTCCTGGAGGTGAGAAAAATATTAAGGGCAAATCCGCTGAGCCGTCGAGTCGCCGAACAATGTCCTTCAAGGATCTCGAGAGCAACTTGCGTTTAACCTCAAGAAAGTTGCGATTGCCCGCATTATTCGTCGGATCGAGGGATTGAGCGATCCCTTTGTCCCAGAGAGTTCACTGGAAAGTGAGTGCTGGCATCGAATATATATCGACAGCCTAGCAAGTGTTATACGATCTGCGACAGTTTTCCAGGACTCAGGCTCAAGGACTTGCAATCAAAAGCTGGACCACCGGGATGGCAGCTTCTTGTGAGTTCTCTTAGTTAGCAAAAAAATACAATTAAAATAGGGGTCGTTGTCTGAGAAATTGTACTTCATTTGAGGAGTATTTTCTTTGGCGGTTATATTAATTTATTGTTATCTTTGTGACCTTTTAAACTTAAAACTAATTTTTTAAATATATAAAATACAGGGTTAGTTGCCTGAGAAAGTTTCCTTGATTGAAGGAAGGATCTTCTTTGTAGCGGGAAACGTTCTCATCCTCCGAGATCGGAAGTGGTGGAAGCTGCATCTGCTGATTTTCGCCTCCGGGGCGGAATCATTGCGCAGTCTGCTAATTGAATTTGTTGCCTTTTCATTTGATGTTTTCTTTTTTTTTTTAATTTTGTCTTTAGCATAACAAAGCGTACCGCTGGATGGCCGCGGGGCCTAGCAAACCGATTGCGTAGATAGTTTCTGGTCACCGGGGTTGGACTGGGATCTTCCTGGGAAAATGGCGGCCAACTGGCCAACTCGGAAGGCGTTGCATATCATTTAATTAAGCTGTCACACGAAGTCTTC
Source organism: Drosophila watanabei (assembly GCA_008042575.1). NCBI lineage: Eukaryota > Metazoa > Arthropoda > Insecta > Diptera > Drosophilidae > Drosophila > Drosophila watanabei. Next base: position 62,835 of record VNJS01007614.1, read on the forward strand.
TCCAGAGAGAAAATATAATTTACATGCACTTTATGTTAATAAAAACAATAAATAAATAATACAAGCAACATTTGGTGTGATTTAATATCAAATTGATCTATACACATTCAATATATTTAAGTCTCATTTTACTTAATATTTTTCACATTAAATAAAATAGGTTATCTATCAATTTATTAAACAAAATTAAATATTAAATCATTCTAAAATATGTTGAGAATTCTATATGTTCTTTTTTAATGTTCACTTTTTATATACATTTTTCACATTAAATTATAAAGCTTTATTTTTTTGGGTGCACTCTCCGCCACTCCTCTAGTTTGGTTGGAAAAGTTCAAAACTTTTCAACTTCCGGTCAAGAAAGCAGGTGGCCAAATGCCGGACATCAGGTGCATCCCCGAATGAAGCCATTATTACGGGGTCACGCGATAGCCATTTTCATATCCTGGGAAACACTCTGCTTTTCAACTCCGAAGTTGACCCGCAGCGGTGAAAAGTGAAAAGCGAAAAACGAAAAGCCGTCGCATCATCATCAGCGATGGGAGGCCATATGTCATCGTAATAAGGTCCGATCAACCCTGAACTTGCCACTGAACTAACGGTTGTAACAGGAATGCACCGTAAATAAGGAAAAGTTATTAATATTTGTCAATTTAAAAATAAATAATAAATTCAGCAATATATAGTTTAGAGAGTAATAGAACCCTAAAATGATATAATAAAAATATTTAAACAATATAAAAGAATTAGTGTTATTTCATACTCAATTAAAATAAAAAACTTTATGAAAAGTATGTAAAACATTTAAAAGGTGTTTACGTTATAAAATGGTTAAATCTGTAATGTTATTGTTTGGCGCACAATTTTTTTGTTTCTTAATATGTAATATGCATTACAAAAGAACTGTTACAAATATTAAGAGCTTGCTTTCTGGACCTCCCAATAATTTAATTTCCCAGTGCAACGCAAAGCATTGAAAATGCAACCCTGCACTGGCATTCCGCAACAGTTCGATGAGAGCTCGGCAAATATATTTAAGGATCAAGACGAGGGGCTGCTGCCAAGGACTCGCCACTTGAGAAATGTAACAAATCGACTTTGACAAAGCTTACGACCTCAAAACCTCAAAAACTCGACCTGGGAAATTGCGAATTCAGAAACCGAAACTGTCGCTTTCGGTTCGCGTTTTGGGTTTGATTTGAATCTGGACTGCACTTGGGAACGGGCCTGAAGTGGCCACTTAACACTCGAAATAGGGAACGGGCTGGCTGCTACACCTCATTACTTATTACTCCCAGGATATGCACGCAGGATATGAGCGCAGCATGTGGAGCGCCTAAAACAAAAGGGGTAGTTAGCGAATTCAATTCTCCAGAGCGAAACTGTTACAGAATCGAATCCGTGGCTGTATTGGCAAACCAATTTTCGAGGGCTTTTGTTTCGCTGAACGACGCGAGTAAGCCACAAAGGATCAACAATGCTCGAGAATTATTTTGTAGAGCCAGCAAGCGAGCCACTCGAGTTGTTTTTTTTTTTATGGAGTGTTGGACCCGGCGATTGTATATTAATTTTCCACCAAGCCAACTACTTTGACATGAACAAAAAAAATCTTTAAAAATAAAGGAAGGTGGTTAGATGAGAGGACCGAAACTTTGAATACTCTAGGGAGGAGAAATTTGTTTAAAAAAATGTAATTAAATCAGAATGAAAATTAAAATTAGTAGATTAAAACGAAAATTTAATTAAAATTCAATAAAAAACTATAATCTATATAAAACGGTAGACTAAAGATACTAAAAAAATTTATTCAACGAAAAGATACATTAACTAAGTCTATGTTTAGAGACATAAACTGATGTTAATATGTATTTCTACTAACATAAATACCAAAAATAAGTCAAATATATCACCTAAGTTCCATGAAATCCTCAAAAAATAGCCCTAAATCACCACTAATTGCAATTTTTGTATAAAATCAAACCAATCAAGATAACATATCTTTGCGTGAATTTGCCAAAGCTTTCGGAAACATAATAAAGCCCTCCGGTAAGGGCATAAGTACGAAGGCGACAATGATCGAGTGGCAGCCGAAATATTGAACGGTTGTGCACATTTTTATTGCCAGCTGTCAACGGCAACAAAATCAACTTCAATTTCGCTTTCAATCTCCTGATTTCTCGCTTTTTATCGAAGCCATTTTGTCAAATAAAAGGGATTTAGCCACTAATCCGAAAATGGGACAACTCTGTACGGTATCTGCGGCTGCCTAACGAGCCTGCCGCCCAATTGGTGTCGACAAAAAAAAAAAGAAAATAAAAATGAACCCGGGTAAAAAAAAAATCTTAAATGAGAGACAAAACGAAGGGCGCGTGATTTCTGACATCGCAATTGACAATGTCGGGGTAAAGGACCAAAAGGACGACCAGCTGCTGCGCGAGGGAGATGCCGCATCGCTCCCAATTTGCTCTGCCGCAGCAGATTAGAGGCGCGAACCAGCGGCGATGGCACATCGTCACAACTTAAGCGCTTACATGGGAACTAATTTCTGAAGGGCCCTCAAACACTTCATAAAGAACTATATTCTATGTATTTGCATTGCGCTGCGGCGAGCGACAACCCGCTGCGGGGATTAGCACTAACGCAAACATGGCGACAGTCAAGCCCAAAAAATAAATATCTGACGGATACGTCGGGCTGCCAATGACTCGCCGTGGCTTGTCAGCTTCCCGGGGGACAGTGGGATGAAATAAAATTTGTACAATATTAAAAACAATTTAATATTATTTAATTAAGAGATCTAAAGATCATTTTTAATTAAATGAATATAAGCATTTTTTATGTATTGTTAAAAATTGAGTCAAGTAGTAAAAAGAGGTCCACTGACACCTGTATTCAATTTTTACTACAGCTTAAAAAGGCTAAATACAATATAAATATAGGAAAAATGTTTCTTAACTTAAAAAATTTGATCACACCATTACATTTTAAGGGAAACATATTTTTAACAAAGACAATTACTATATTTTATTATATTTTCCCTTAGTTTCATGCCACTGTTCTTGGGGTGAATGGTATCTGAGGCCTGGAATTCCGCGCGTGCTGCGTTGGACTGAGCAGCTTAAAAAAACCGTCCTCTACTGGACTCTGTTTACCGTTCGGATCACACTTGAGGAGCGCTGACAAAACGGTTAAAGTAAAGCCCACGTAGAGAAAGCGCCGGTCCATGACATATTCCCGAGGTCCTATGTGGAAAACGGAGAGGCACACACGCGGGCGGGGACTGGCAATTATAATGTGACAGTATCACGTGAACGCGGCTGCATCCTGATGTCCTACATCATCGAGGTTGGTCATATTCCCTTGACATAAAAATATTGAGTACTGCAAGGAGCATATATTCCAAAAAATATTAAGGAGATAAATTATATAAGCAAAAATATGTCATGATGTACATTTTTAGGACCCTTATAAAGAGAAATAATGAAAGAAGAAAGAAAGAATAACTTCAAATGAATTGTGTAGGAAATATTTACGTTGTAAGAATTTTTTAAAAGTTTTGTGACAATTATGTATGTTTTTTGTGAGAGTTTTGAAAGATCATTAAATAAATTTCGCAAGAATTTTGTGAGAATTTTGTGCGAGTTTTTATAGAACTTATTGAGTATTTCAGAAGATTATAAAAAAATTAATAAAAATGTTTTAAAAAGGATATTGATTCTTATTTTATTAATATAGTGCGGGTTCCAACCCTTGGAACTATAGAAGGAAAAGTTGAAAATTCCAAATATTTAACATAATTTTTATTTTGGTTACTGAAAACAGCAGGAGGAAATTCATAGGGTGCTGAAGGACTCGACACTGCCGCATCAACATTTTGTGCGCTCGCTCGTTCAATTTTAATGAGAGTCTCAGCCGGGATGAGCAATGAACTGGCCGCGAAGTGCAACTGTTTCAACTGGTTGTGAGACTAGTTCTCCTAAGGGTGGTTCCTACCCCTCGACCAGGTCCTGGTCCTACTCCCTCTCCCTCTCTTCCCGAACTCGAACTCATTTGCACCCCGCGATTTGTTTTGCTGCTATGTAAATTGTCACATTATTGTCATAATTCTCCGGTCCTGGGAAATGGAAAAGCCATCAGCGGGAAAACGCCTATGACATAATTTGTGCTTTGTTGTGGTTAATTGTCGTACTCGCAGCCACGAGGCGTGAGATTAACGAGGACTGGGGGAGTCGCAGAGCAGGAATGGAGGATAATGCTCTAAAGTGGTGCAGGCCACTCTGCAGCTACCGGTCGATTTAGTCCACAAACTTTGGTTTAAATGTTGTAAAAGTTGAAAGGGGATTTTATTTTTATTTAGCAAATTAAAGGGTTATTTATTAAATATAATTACTCAGAGGTCTTTAAACGATTTAGAGCTAGAAATAAATAGTAATACTATATACATAACAATTATGAAAATACATCCGTTATTACAGCTATAACCTGCCAGCAAAAAATCGTATTTGAAGCAATATTAAAACATTGAAAATGTTGTTAAAAAAAAAACACTACATTGATCAGTTTTTCATCAAAGATAATCCCATAAAACGCAACAAATTTCCAGATACTTCAGAGTAAAAAAACCTATAACTTTCCCAAGAAAATAATCAGAGTTCTACAAGTAGCAAGGAGCACCTTTCACAACATTCGCCCCTATCGATGACGGAACATCTTGAGGAACCGTCCGAGCCAATTAACTCGACGCCAATGATCCGTGAAATCGCGCAATGCAGAAGCCGCTGCTGCCGAAACTGATTCGGATCCAAATCCAAATCCCGATCCCGATGCCGATCCCGATCCCGATCCAGCAGAACAGCGATCATCTGGGCGGATTCTTCGCCTTGGTCTCTGCTCGGGAGCCGGAATAATTGAAACCAATTAGCTTGGTAAAAACCTTTTAATTGTGCGCTCAGTGCCCGGGCATAGCTAAATATTTTCATAGGCCGTCAGGACAATGCGAGGATGTGAGAACATGGCAATGACCAAAATAATCCTAGGCACAGCATATCCTTGCTGCTTGTAATGCATTTTACCAGCGAAAACGGTGAAAAGAAATTGCCAAATAATTGCCAGGAAAAATGCCACGGACAAAGGCAGCGGCAAAGAAAAGGAATCAAGACAAAAAATCAACCGCAGGCATTGTCCGTTCAAGAAAGAAACTGAAATCCTGGTCTCCTCGTGGTCCTGTCTTTCTTTTTATTTTCATTTTTGGCAACTGTTCCACTGTTCAACTGTCGATGGCTGTCAAAACTCGTGTGGGTTGTACTCGGTGTATATATCTATATTGTTGCAGCATATTGCCTGGGCACAGGAAATATTAACGGAATGCTCTCGTCTGGTCTCTATTCCTGTTGATTTATTTACTTTTTGATTCTCAGCGTCTTGGCAGCAGTTAATTGGTCTGTTGTTGTGTCAGTCAGGCTAAGGATCAGCCTTAAAAATAAACAAATTAACTGCAAAATTACCAAGGACTTATGTGCAGACTCCGAATTGCGACAGTTTCATGTAATCAGGAAATGATTAGTTATGGGAATTCCCCTTCGAATGGGCCAAGATTTGTTTTTTTTTGTGTAAGGCTAATTAATTTTCCAAATTCCACAGCCTATAATTACCAAAATATTTGAAATGCTTGAGGTTTCCAAATTTGTTGCTAATTCTACTTTAAATGAAACGAATGAGCTGAAGTTTTGTGATTGGCATATCATTACCGCATGCCGATTTCGGTTTCAAGCTGGGCAGGTTACACTTAGAAAAGCTTTTTAGTAAGAAAATAATTAAAATGAAAGAAGTAAAATTAATGAGAAAATCATCATAGTTTTAGACCATAATAAAGACAAGTTATTAAATATAATTCGTTAGTTTCAACAAATTATCAATGAATTTCTTTAATTACTAAATTATATTTAAAACTAATTTGAATAACAAGATCATCTTTACAAACAATCGATATTTATACAAATATTTATTAATTAAATATGGTAAACCCTCTAAATTTATTTAAACTATTTTTAAATAATTAATGCTCGTCATCGTTTCGCTTAACAACAATCAGCCTTGTTTTTCCTAGTGTTCAACTTGATATTGTTTTGAAACTAAGGCCCTATTCCCACAGGGCAACATCTAACATCCCCCATCCGTTGAACGGATGTTCCATAAGGTTTTGCCGTTCCAAATTTTCCCATTTTGTTTCACATCTGTTTGACATCAAAATTTGATGTGAGTGTTTTGCCGATATTTAGCCGATAGTTAGCCGATAGTTTTTCGGTGCAACTCTGAATTCTTCTTCTTCTCGGTGAAAAATTTGACAGTTCATTAC